>CBVK0100620271.1:0-41340 GCA_900067695.1 Picea abies | reverse complement strand
GCTCTTCCGATCTCACAAAATTCATGCTATCAAGAAGCTGTGAAGTGTTCTAACAGTCATAAATGGAAATAAAAAATGAAGGATGAAATGAATTCTTTAGCAAAGAATGCTACATGGGACCTGGTAGAAATTCCAAGAAATAGGAAAACTGTAGGTTGCAAGTGGGCTTACAAGCTCAAGAAGGGTGTTGATGACAAGGTAGAAAGGTACAAATCAAGGATGGTTGCGAAAGGATATTCTCAAAAAGCATGTATTGAATTTCATGATATTTTTTCACGAGTTGTTAATATTGTTTCAATTCGAAGTGTGTTAGCATTGGTTGCATTACCTGATTTGGAGTTGGAGCAAATAGATCTTAAGACTGCTTTCTTACATGGATATTTGCATGAGGATATTTACATGGAACAACTTGAAGGGTTTGCTTAGAATTGCAACAAAAAATTTTCTTGCAGGCTCAAGAAATCATTGTATGGTTTGAGGAAGTCACCTAGACAATGGTACAATAAATTTGACTCTTTCATGGAGAGACAAAATTATACAAGGAGTGAGTATGATCATTGTGTCTACTTTAAGAAATTGAATAATGGCATATTCATTATCTTAGTATTTAATGTTCACGATATGATTTTAGCAAGAAAAATCATAAATGAGATCAACAGATTAAAGGATCAGATGGCTAGGACGTTCGATATGAAATATCTAGGAGGAGCAAGGAAGATTTTGGGCATGGAGATATTTAGAGATAGGAGGAATGGTAAGATTTGGTTGTCACAACAGAAGCATGTTGAGAAGATACTTTCGAGTTTTGGTATGAACGACGTGAAACTAGTTTCACTCCCTTTGGCTTCCCATTTTAATCTTTCTTCAAGTTTATGTCCTAGTACAAAAGAAGAAAATGAATATATGTCTTGAATACCATATGCAAATGCAGTAGGAAGTCTAACGTATGCGATGGTTAGTACAAGGCCATACATTTCAAATGCAGTTGGGGTTGTCAACAGGTATATGGAAAATCCAGGTAAAGAGCATTAGGCAGCAGAGAAATGGGTGCTTCGATATTTGAGTGATCCAGATTATTTTTGGAATGAAATGAGATCGGAGATATAATAAAGAAATGCACAGAGATATCGCATATATTCAATAATACAACATAAATGTATCGAAGATGCAACCATAAACACAAATATGCAGTAATACATGATTTCTATTAATGAAATAAATGTACAGACACTGTAAAAATATAGAGTGGAAGACTCACTAGAATGGTGGCAGGTTATCTCTGAGAAGAGATGTGATGGCTACTCGCATTCACAAGAAGATGATTACAATGAGGCTATGAAGGCCTTTTTACAATAAACGGGAATGCCAAAAGTCCTAGATATCCAAAAACCTAACCCTAGGATATGAAGCGCCAAAAGTCATGTGGGCCCCGTTTGGGTAAGTGAGTACATCAACTTCCCGGGGTCGTAACTTTTGCATACGATCTTTGTTTTAGGCGTCTGATAGCTCATTGGAAAGGTATCATCAAGGAGATTAATTTTGGGGATCAATCATGCCTTTGGCTATTAATGAGAACCTTGATCTCGAAAAACCTTCATTTGGACCCTCAAAATGGCCCCGGAAGTTAACCTGCTAAAAATAGTAAATTGCCAAAATTGCCAGAAATCCTTTTCGAGCCATTTGGAAAAGGTGGGTGGCCACCGATATCCACCTGGATCAATCCTCCCTCCTTAGGAAGCAATGGTCTCCATTGCGTTGAGTTCTGGGGGGAGAGGGAAAAGCATTTGTTGAATCTGCATCTTGGTGAACTGCTTGTCTTGTTGGAGATGTCGCAAACCTGTCACAAACCTGTTACGGTTGAGGCTTCTCAAAAAGTCGAGATACATGAGAGGAAGATGTGTAGAAGGAATCTTTTCACTTTGATACAGCCTTGTCGACCTGCTTCTGTTGGATAGAAGATGCTTGGGGCAAGGCTGTAGTGGTTGCAGTGTCCTTTTGTTCTCCTTTTGAACAGATTATGAAGAAGCTGAATTTTGCAGTATGAGATACTACCTTGCGGCACTTTTTTGATGGAACAATAGTCGGAACTACGTCTGGTATTCTGTAGAGATGACCCCCCAAAGTAACAATGAAACTACGGGGTCGAGACTCATAAATAGCATGGCGTCTCCACTATATGGTTGGCCCAAGAGAACATCACAGACATCCAGTGGGGCAACATCACATAATACCTCATCCTTGAAGGGTTGGATGTCGTATGACAATCGACAATGTTGGTTGACACGAAGATCTCTTCCTTGCCGAACCCACCCGATGTTGTATGGCTGTAGGTGTGGTGTTGTTGACAATCCCAACTGTTTGACAACCTCTGCTGGGATGAGGTTCTTCTGACATCCACTATCAACAATAAAATGCAGCGGGGTCCCCTTCACCCACATCTGTGAATGAAAAAGGCACTCCCCCTCTTCAAGATCTATTGGTTCTTCTGGTTGAATTGTTGCGGTCGCGAAAATAGCAGTGGGGTTTGCGTCAATGATTTTTCTTTTACCATTATTTTCAGAATTAGATTCTGAATCAGGGTTGGGCTCTTTATCTTTGATCTCGGCCACCAATGACTATTTTGAGAGACATTCATCGGTGTTGTGTCAGGGGATTTTGTGGAAATCACACCATTTTCCGGTTTCCTTCTTTGTCTTCCCGTGACCCTTCTTTTCCTGTGTCTTGGACTGATTTTCGGGAGACTATTTGTTAGGATTGTATTTGTCATACTTTGGTTGTTGCGGATTTGCAGACCCAAATTCCTGTTTTTTCTGGTGCTTAAATTTCTGGTCAATTTTAACATCATATCGATAAGCAGCACTGGGTGATGAGATGTCCAGAAAATCCATTTCAGTTTGGATGTATCTGTGTAGAGCCCCATGGTATTTCAGAAACAAATGTTGCTCGAAGTCTTTGATACCCAGCTTGGTGCGCAAGGTATGGAAGGTATTGGTGAACTCTGGAACTGCTTGGCCCCTCTCTTGCCGCAGTGTGGTTCACCTCATGTACTGGTCCTCATAGTTGCCAACAGGGTAATATTGTTCCTTTACTGCATCCACAAAAAAATCCCAAGTGGGATCAGCCCCATATATTCCAGACTCCTCTGTGGAACTTTGCTCCCAGTAAGTTTCCCACCAATGTTTGACATGAGGGAGATCTTTAAGGAGTGCGAAGGTGATCTTTTCTTTGTCGAAAAAATTGTGAACAGAGAAATAACCTTCTAGCAGAGTTAACCATTTTTCTATGGCTTCTGCATCTATTTGTCCTTCAAATATAGGAATATCAAAGTTAACTTGTACCTTGAAAGGCGATGTGCTTCCAAAGTGGCCAATTGATGAATATGTGCCTGATGCTATCGGCAGGCATTGAAGGATGTGGGCAAAATTCTCCATCATTTCGTCCCTCTGTCGCGTGAGAGCTTGCTCAAACAACAGATTGATAACATCGTTTTCTCCGTCGTTTTTATTTTCTTTCTCCATTGAGGGTTTCTTGGGTGTGCAAGAGTGATTGTCTTCAAGAGAGACAAGCTTGAGACCCAACTTGCTATACTTGGACCTCGTCGGGGACATGCACTGAAAAAATGATCAAGAGCAGCCTGCTCTGATACCACTGATCCAGATTATTTTCGGCACGAAATGAGATCGGAGATATAATAAATAAATGCACAGAGATATCGCAGATATTCAATAATATAATAGAAATGTATCGAAGATGCAACCATAAACATAGATATACAGTAATTCATGATTTATTTTAATGAAAGAAATGTACAGAGACTGTAACAATACAGAGTGGAAGACTCACTAGAATGGTGGTAGCTTATCTCTAAGAAGAGATGTGATGACTACTCGCATTCGCAAGAAGATGATTACAATGAGGCTCTAAAGGCCTTTTTACAATAAACAGGAATGCCAAAATTCCTAGACATCCAAAAACCTAACCCTAGGAGATGAAGCGCCAAAATTCATGTGGGCCCTTTTGGGTAAGTGAGTACATCAACTTCCCGGGGTCGTAACTTTTGCATACGATCTCCATTTTAAGCGTGTGATAGCTCGTTGGAAATGTATCATCAAGGAGATTCATTTTGGAGGCTCAATAATTCCTTCTTCTATCATTGAAAACCTATATCTCGAAAAACATTCACTTGGACCCTCAAAATGGCCCCGGAAGTTAAAACCTGCTAAAAATAGTAAATTGCCAAAATTGCCAGAAAGTCGTTCTAAGCCATTTGGAAAAGGTGGGTAGTCACCGATATCCACCTATATCATTGAGAGGAACAAGTGATTACTGTATCACTTATAACAGTTGTTGTGAATTATTGTGTTGATATGTTGATTCTGATTTTGCAGGTGATTTGGATAAGAGAAGGTTGAATTCCGGGTACATATTTACTCTTGTAGGTGGATCTATTAGTTGGATGTCAAAGCTACAAAACATCGTTGCTTTATCCACTATAGAAGTATACTACGCAGCTGCTTCACATGCTTCCAAAGAGGTAGTTTGGTTGAAAGGTTTGTTTGGTGAGTTTGGAAGGATGCATGACAAAGTAAAGTTACTTTGTGATAGTAAAAGTGCTATTCACTTGGCTAAGAATCCATCCTAGAATAGTAAAAAGAACATATTCTTATCAAGTACCATTTTGTAAGACATGTCGTCGATGAACATGGAGTCTCTCTTGAAAAAGTTCATACAAAATGGAAATGTGTAGACATGTTCACAAAAAAATTATTTTTAGAGAAGCTACGATGGTGCTTGTCTTCTCTTATCTTGCAGAAAAGGTGATGAACAATAGAAGGATCAAGGTATCAGGTTAATTTTTGTCAAAGTGGAGATTGTTGAAATTTGGTGACAACGAATTCCTCCAGGGTTAGGATTTTAGATCCTATAATTCAATGTTTGTTGTAACTAATGAGACTAAGTTAGATTTGGATATGACTCCATTCAATAAATCAATTTCTTGTGTATATTATTATAAATTTGTGTATGCCTGTAGAGGCTGAGAGAGTGAGATGATTGGAGTGATCATGTTGTAGTATTCATGCTTTGAACAATAAGAGAATCCATACCTACTTGGTGGACATAGCCTGAATTTGGGGGAACCACGTAACCTTCGTGTTTTCGTCTTCGATCTATTTATTCTGAACTGTTTCTGTTCCATACTAGTTTTTAATTGGTGGCTAGAGTTAATGCAGGTTACCTTTATTCGAAATATATGGGAAGCTCCACACCGCACAAGTGAGCACCTCCGAAAGACAAGAACAAACGTAGCCTGAATAAAACAATACACCAAACGTAGGAATACATGACGAACAACACCTACATTCACCTCAAGAGCTGAAACTACACTACCCAACAGAGCTACCTGTTCTCTTGAAAAACTAGAGTATTAAACGCACCAAGTGATTACAACGAACAAAGAAACACCACAATAGTCCAGGTGAACACCAAACAAGCATCAATATAAGGAAGACAAGGACCAACGACTACATCTACCAAAATTCATATAGACAGTCGCACGACCGACGCACCGGGGCACCCAAGATCACGCAAACACCAAATTTAGGAACCCAGAGCCAAATACCAAGAAATCAACAAATCCAAGCAATGACTAGAAGAAATAAAAATCCAAAGACCAGACAAACAACAAAATCATTATACAATGCCAAAACCCAAGGAGGCCCAAAGACCGCCAACAACCTCTCCTCGGTCTGTTACATCTTCAACAAAGGGAAATCACATGTCATGGAGTTTCAAATCTGATGGCCACATTTTTCCATGTTGTTGTGATGGGCACGCTTGGATGGAATTTGTGACATTCCATTTAAAGCAGTTATTCAATAGGTGTGATGATGGCCAAGGAAATTACTCTTCTCTGGCGTAGATAAATCTTCTCTCTCGATTACTATTTTGACACAAAGAGACAATCTTATGTCTCCACCCATAGCATGTATATTTTAAGGTCATTGCTGTGAAGAAAATGAGACTAGAGGATTACGGATGCAGAATGGAGGAGGAGGAGGAGGAGAAATTACCAATATCGGGTTATTTACTGTTATGTATTCTGGGATAAGCAGTTAATTACTGTTGTATACATGGACAATGGTCGATATGGTTATGCATTCATTGAATTCATATTAGTTTTTCCTTTGACTATAATTTTTTTCATAATCTCTATTGTTAGAATTAGAGAACTAAAAACATTATTTTTTATATAATAAAAAAAAATTATATGTTTTGATCTCATTGGATAATAGATTCGAAGTATTATTGCCATCTTTGTTATTCCCAATGTCTTAAATGTTAACATATAGAAATTTTTTATCATCTACAATATTTTTGAATTTTTATTATTTTTATTTAAATGTTTAGATATTCAATGTTTTGAGCATTTACCCTCATTTTTATTAAGTACTTAAACATGCTTGAGAAACTGCATTCTTCTTTAAATGTTTACATAGTGCAAGGCCCTTAAACAATCCTGACAACCTTAAATGTTTACTTAACAGGCCTCATAACCTTAAATCTTTACTTAACAGGTGTGGCACAATACATTTTCCTCTGATTTTTGGATATAATCTTGTCTGCAATGAATTTGGGAAATATTGTTGTCCACCAACATTATTGGTTCACTAGTTGTTTCTTGCTTGTTGGTTGATTGGTTCGCTGGATGTTGTTTATTGTTGTTTTCTTCAACTTTGAAAAGTTGAGGTCCTACAACTATAGTTGGACATGTCTTGCACCTGCAATTCGACTTGTTCTTGCATTTTGTAGGGTTGAAATCCCACACCCTTGTTTGCTTCAACTTTGCAAGGTTGATGTCCTGAATCCACAATTGGACCTGTTGCTACAGTTTGTGGGGTTGAGATTCTGCACATGGAATTGGAGCTGGGATTCTGTCATTCCCCATTCGAGAGTAATTTTTAGTACCATTGTTTCATTCCCATTCATTATTTTTTGTTTACTATTTATAGTTTCCAGGTAGGAATTTCCAATACTAGGATGTGTTGAAAATCAAAATAAATATAAAAAAATCTAGAAATAATACATGAGTGAAAATGCCCTTACAAAACATCCTTAAATGTGACTACTCGGATAAAAGAAACATGAATTTATTGCTATCCCCGAAAAGTGTTGAACAAAAAAGCTTGTCTCCATTGAAAATTGTTCTTGTAGATGAAAACTACAACTAGGTATAGAAGGACTAGGTATGGTACGAAGTTAAGTAAGTTGCAAGAAAATTTGACAACATTTTCGATCCTTACCCATATTTATGAGTGACATATCTTAGTAGGTTATAAAAAAAAAATGGAGGACCTTGAATTCGAATCCTGGGTGGACGATGAAGATAAAAGGGAAAGCTACATTCTTAGTGGGTAGTGGAGTTTGAACATTGGTTTCTTTGTAGCTTATGGGATGGGAATCAATAGACTTGTGAGAAACAAGATGTGTAGTTGCAATATTAGAGGGATCGTCAATAGGTTCGAGAAAATGAAGGGATCTTAGAGGATTAGGCTAAGGGTCCACAGGTTCTAACCAATCCAATACTATTCAATACCTCTTAAAAAAACTAGTAGAATTTTTTTTTGCATGTATCATGCCTTACATATTCACATACTCGGAGTTGGGATGGTGCTGGTTTAATCTCTTATCAATATCGAATATGGACTTGACTAGACTCTCAGGACGACTGACTCATGAAGGTCAAAAGACAAACTGTAGAAAGACCGACTTAGATTGGGTAAAAATTCCCTTGGATAAAAGCACGAAAGATTATCAGACTCATGAAGCATGACATTGACATAAGTTTGTGATGTAGGAGGAAACACAAAATCTCCATATGTTTGGAAGAGTAACAAATATCCATATGGGGACAGACCGATTATGATCATAATTTAAATTAGAGTATTAGTCATAATTAACTATATTATAAACCTTAGTATATTATACAACAACTGGCTCATACATATCCAAAATACATTTAATAACATATATATGACTAACAAAGATACTATGATCTGCTATGAATATACTTTTTAAACCTTACTATATTATACAACAATTATCTCATACATATCCAAAATACACTTAATAACATATATATTACATAAAGAGTGGAATATACATTTGGAACGATCGTTATAATTTGGTTATATGGTAATGATCATGAACACATCCACGTCCAAACCTCATAAAAAGTTGTGGTATGGGGACATTGTCTATCTGAAAATTTTGTTTGATGCATTTTCATATGGTGTTGGGGTTTTCTTAGTTGGTGCAATACAGTCTCTTCCATTTGTTTTATATTTGTGTTTGATTATATAATAAGCCACTATAATTCAGAAAGAGATGCATTTTTCATCTCGTTCAGATTCTTTTTCTATGAACATATGGTCACACTCGATGCAACTATGTCTTGCACACCTCTGCACTTGGCAGATGAATATCATTTGAATAGCCAACACTATGTATTTTCAATGCTTGTGAGGATAATTCATGTCAATTACTTCGTGCAGTTTCAGACCTCCGCATGAGGAATTGTGATAGGGGATGTAATTTGGACGATATCCCATTCATTCATGAGATGTTGATTTTGTCAGATTTACAAGGAGATGGAAATTATTTAGAGCTACTCCCATGTAATTGAAACACTTTGTTATGGGTTGGGTGGTGATTTATGTTTATAATTATGTGTATTATAGATACAATTTGTTTGGGGAAAGAAAATTTTAGTAAACATGCCTTATCTACTGGCTGTTAAAGCAATATGTGCTAAGTTCTATATTTATATTTCGAAAATTTCCTAATCAAACGTGATTTTTAGCTTATCTTTTTTTTTGTGTGTGTGAAGGCTTTTGATATGACCATATCTTCACATTCAGCATAGAATTTTGTTCCATGCCTCCTCTCCATGCACAATTATGTCGCATGCATAGGAAACAATTGGTCTATTTTCGAGCATTATGTTGAGCATGGATGTGTGTTTCTACGGGTCCAAATTTGGAACAGTTCCACGATATGAGTTGTGACATGCTAGGTAATTTGGAGGATAGTGGGGTCATTTATTGTGTGTTATTTTTCTTTTTTTTAGTAGTAGATATCAAGGATTTAGAAGTGATGAAAACTAGTTGTCCTACATTTTCTATGGACAACATAGTGGTTTCTATTTATGGTGACCCATGTTTCAGATTGTATTCATGTATATGGAAAATACATTTAATTAAATATGTGTTATGCATTTTTCTTCGAATCAATTTGAGATTTATGATTTATTTATGTTCTATAAATTTCATAGTGAAGTTCATTTATACATAGATATAAACAAATCAATCAAAACAAATCATAATTTGACACTCAAAGAAGGAAATAGAATGGTCATTTATATCTTTGGCCATCAAAAACCACCACAACATCTCCAAGTTTCCATTCGTTGAGACAAAAATGAAATGTTATACTATAATCATAGCAATGCAAGGACATCATTATGTCCCTCATTTGTTTGAAAATATCTTGAGGCAATGACATCCAATAAACATAGATCATAAGATAATTAAGAAGCACGTTCCTAGAAAGCATAACATGCATAATTACATGGATAATCATTTGTCAAAAGTTATAAAAGTTATAAACACTATGTGTAACCATTCTAGAGATTTATTATGTTATTAACAATAAATAAAACCCATCACCAATCGAATCGAATTGCAAAATGCATGTCTTCATTAAATTATCAAAAACACTAGAGCTCTAAGATTTCTCTTCTTGGAAGCAATAAATTCTAGTAGAAGCTAAACCCTAGTATATTTCTTGACCCCAATAACTCTATGCATAATATTCAATGTTATGCAGAAAACCCTTTTCATTCTCAACCCAATATAATTAGAATGCAAAAAATTGACCTCCATTTCGCAAGAATCAATGAATCTTATGAAAAGAATGATCCCTACCATGTTATAAAAATTTGGCCTTCGTAGTAGAGAATGGACCATATTTTGTGAATATCATGTAGTATTTAAACGAAAACAGAGGGAAAAATGGATATGATTAGGAATTTTTTTTCTGCATGTTGGATATTAAACTTTTTTACATCATATATTATATAAATTTAAATATCAATTATCTTAAATATTTTAATAAAAAAAATTCACCCAATGGTCCTTTTAATTAGGTTAATTTCATCCATGTACTAAATTTCATCCCTAAAATGTTCTCTACATACAATTAGTTGTATGTATTTTTTATGCTAAATATAGTCTCACACAACTACATATCCTTTGCATGTATTGCACACACATAGTAACATGTGCATCATACAACAACTCAAAGTTGCATTTTCCAAATTCTCCTGACAACAAACACTTGTTTTGGATACAAGATTATAATCAACTCTTGTTAGACTCCCGTCATAAAATTTTGTCTTGTCCTAGTTAAGGAATACTTTCATAGAGGAGGTATATGCTACAATACTTGCAATATCCTAATCAACTCAATTAAATATCATGAAGAAAAATATTAACCGAGTCTACATGTTCAAGGATTTTAACATACCCATCAACCATGTTGAGTCCTGCCACTATGGAAAACAACTTAGCCTGCTAGAAGCAAATTAAAAAAAAAACTCCCCATACATATAAAAAAACCATGGGGCATCACACCCATAAAAAAATTACAACAAAACAATATGATGATTTACCCATGCATCTACAACATTTATAAAAACATGAATGCACTCAACAAGCACATAACAAACTTACAACATTCAATAATCATTTACACAGTGGAATAATCATAATAAAACAACAGAACAATTATATGTTCTAAATACAATCAAATTCATTAGATACGAAGGATGAACCTACTAGCCATAGGCATTGTTTTTCCAAATATCAACAGAGACCACCCTTGAGTTGAAGCTATGAGTCCACAAGGAGATCCATCCCTCTCACTATCCACTCTCAACACACAACAACCCAAAACCTAGGTTCCAAACTCCAACAATAGTTCAAATCCACCAACTCTCTTCCCCATAACCTGCACAACCCAAGGAATGTACCCCCTCCATTGCTCATAGTACCTTGGGATGTACCATTCATTTATTAGGGCTTGGAGTGCACTAGGTTGGCCAAGAGTCTCTCAGCTAGGGACTTTGTGAGCTCACAACTACTTCAAGAGTGTTCACATTAGCCTTCACAAGGCTCTTGAACCATTTTAACAATAAGAAGTTCACTACATGATTACATCCTTTCTTATAGGAATAAAAGCCTCATTTTAAGAATAACACATAGCCAAAAAATGGCTAATTTAAAACATATCATGGTTGATTCTCTTCCTAGCAGTCTATCAAGCAAGAAGGGTACAATTATGCCTAAATAGACATGTACATACATACCATACAAGAATTTTTTTTTAAGAGTTATGTATGCCACATCATTTCTTACATGTATATGTCATTTACATCATGAAATCATGCTTCATTTATCACTCCAAATATGGAGTTTCATAAGTACAAAAAACAAAGCACATGTCATTGCAAGACCAACATGTTTTTCCATTAACTCGAGAGAAACGACATGTAGAATATTTTCAACAACACAAATCATCTAATAATGTTACCATACACTTCTTGTAGATCGATCACATAGTTTCACTCCCATAAGATACCTCCAATAACCTTCATTTCAAATAGTGTAAGGATTTCTAGTGAACAATATATTTTCTATTCATTGTGTATTCAACCACACAATTATTCCTCTCAAATATGACAATGTCACAACAAATTTAGCACAATTGTTAGCAGACAAGATCCATTCAATAAGAAAAAATAGAAATATTGACCATGGGAATTACTATGAATTTAAGCTTCTTCATGAGTTATTTTTATCTAGAGAACAAAAAACTCCATTTCATTCTCTCATTGCAACCTACAAATACATGCTATGCATAATTCCCCATCAACAAGCCCTCTTTGTACAAACATTTTTTCGTCTTAAGAAGAGTCCATATGCATTTGACGAAAATTTGATGTCCTTAAATAGACATATTTCTCACTCACCAAATCAAGATGCACAACACCACTGAGAAAAACTCCATGTATTTTTTACTACATGATTCACCCCGCTTTCAGATAATTGTAAGGGTGAAAGCACAATCTAAAAGGTTAAATCTCATACCAATTGTTAAAAATCTACATAAAAATTAATAGATTAAAACACGTAAACTAACCCAATAGATAAATCAACATCCACATAGATTCAACACCAATATTTAAAGTAGTAAGGAAATCCATGAAGTAAAACATCCATTATCACAATCATTAATGATACAAGGGACCCATGATGTAAAACATCCACTATCACAATCCTTAATGATACAAAGGACTCTAGTAAGACTCCACACATTGTGATAGGTTTCTCACTATAAAAATAAATATTAGTTATTCTCATGCATGCAACTACTTACATGTACCTTTAATGTAAATATAGTCTCACACCACTATGGTTCACTAATTCGGCAATAACTTACCACATCCATTCTTCACATTTTTCATATTAAGTGTTTTAAAATTATTCAAACGTAATAGAAGGTGACGGTTATTTTAATATGCCTATGAATACACGTATCAAGTTCTGCGCTTTAATTTATCAAAGAACATGGTTATATTTATTAGTCCTTGTCGAAGGTTAGGACTCTAGGGTTCAGTTCAGGGTTGACTTGATATTAGTTATGTAGTTGACTGTAAATTTCTGTCAAATTTTTAAAGTTTTAGATTGTAAACTTTATATTTTATTTTTTATATAATAAAGAAAATTAATTTTAATAATTTTATTGGACAATATATTGGAAGTCTTATTGCAAACTTAAGTCTTCTCATTGTTTTTATTCCTAACAATTTGTTTCTTTTACATGTTTATTTTTCATTCATATAGGATGGTAATATCGTAAGTTCAACCTTCTTTGTCACTGCACATTAACACCTGCATTAACATTGCATTACTATTGCAACCTTCTTTGTCACTGCACATTAACACCTGCATTAACATTGCATTACTATTGCAACCTTCTTTGTCAATGCACATTAACACCTACATTAAGACTGTATTGAATGTGAAGGTCTATTTTGACAAATGTAGCCATCATAGCTCCACCACCTAAACATCGTCACTTCACAAGATGGCCTTTCAATATTTAGCCGACACCATTGTTCATTCCAATGAAATTGAAAGAAGATCTAATGGCCTTTCAAGATTCATTCGACACCACTATTCCTTCCAACAAAATTGAAAGAATATCCAAAGGAAGTGAAAGAATTGTCAAGAATCATAAGGAAAAATGATGATAAACATCAAGAAACAGAAACATAACTTATGATTCCATGCGGGGATCGAGGCAAAGATTGTGTTCTTAATAGAGACATAGTCTTCTTTATAGAATCAACAAATGCACAATGTGAAACAATTCAGGTTGTATTTGAACTAATGTATAAGAAAAAGGACAATAAATCAGAAGTAGATGATATAAAAATTAATGAAACAAGTTTTTTCATGGTTTTTTCAAAAATGAGATTTGTTAGTTTAAAAATAATTCGCCGAAATTCTATAGGATAAAATTATTTTACCTTAAAAATCGTCAAAGTTTTATAAAAACTATATTTCCATTCTTAAAATCATCCTTGAGAATGACCAGATTGTAGAGAAGAGAAAAGCTAAAGCTGAAAAGAATGAAGAATTTGGGAATTTAGTATCTCTACCAGAGGCCATGATACCAAAGGTTTGTCCTATTTGTAGATCTTTCTCATCTACATGTAATCTAGACTTGAATTCCCACATATATCACTGTCTTTCTGTTGAATCAAATGCTAAAAAAACTGAAACAAGTTTGACAAGCCTAAAGTGAAGCTTAGAAAAAAATGATCAATAGCAGACATAATTGTTGTGGCACCTATTTGCATGCTACAGGAGTTGGATTACAGTACCAGCAAAGAGCAGTGCACCGCTGATGCACATCGATTTCCTTTATATCATCTGAATTTCAGAGACACCACCAAGTGGAGGAAACATCGATGCAAAGATTCAAACATCCATGCATATTGGAAGGGAAAGAAGTTGCAGATTCTGTCCAATTTGAAGGAAGACTTCCAACCAGTTTCAAGAGAGAGTTTCAAGAGAGAATCACCAAAAGAAAAAATTCTCCCAAGAAGAGAAAAAGACTGGTCTCCAATTCAAATCAAGGCCATAAAGGGGATGCAATCTCTCCCAAAAGGTTGAAGAATAAGGTATATCATTTCACTACTAGCCTTTATAATTTGTTACACACAAGTGACCAACCTTAAATAATAAGTGAGCTATTTTTACAGATTGAATAACGAATTGTGTTAGAACCCTTTGCAAATAACTCCCTCGTTTTTTGTTTTCTTGCAATATTATCATCAATGTTCATATCAATTTCCTGCTAAGCCTGCCTAATAGAAATTAGCATAAGAAGTTACCAATTATGTTGTCCCCAAGCTTGTTGTAATTTGATGATGAGTTAGATTAAGAAAACCCTACTCTAACAACTATTTTGACCTCTGCACAGAGTTTCACAAAAATCTTCAACTTCAATGATTGGAGTCACATAAAAGAGAAAAAAAAACAAAGAACAACAATTAAAATCGCAGCAAAGAAAAACAGAGAGAAGGTTCCAGGTGTATTTATTCAAGGAAATCCTAGGGATAATAGAGTCCACAAGGAAAGGTCTTCTTTCTTGTGTTGCTCCATATCCCATACAAGAACACCCAGGACTTGAGACCACGACATTGATATAAAATATCACCAAATGTTAAGAATATGTAAAATTTATATATCATTAGGAGAAATCAAGTTGAAATCATAAATGCCACTAGACAAGGGCTCATGGTTGGGTTTGATAATGGTTTAAGAAGGTATATTGAATACAACAAATATAGAAACAATGTCAGTTTCAAATTATGTTTGGTGATGAAGTTGATCTGTCAATAAATTCGAAATACAACACAAATGTCGTGAGACTTATTATAACCCATTACAAATTTATCCATTTCGCTCCCTTCATAGTCCTTATTGTAATAGAATCTACAATGTTGGTGGTCTGAACGCTTTCGTTGGACTCCTGGCTCGAGGCCGCTCTACATCGTTTTTCTTGTTCAAGTAAGAGATCTACTTGCTCAGGTCAGATCTAGCAGATGGTCCTCTCATGACGGTCTGAGTGCATTTATTCACATCTCCATAGTGCATATCAGATCGAAGGTGAACCGACTGATGAGACATATGGTGGCGTAACCCTTTCCATTCCCATTACGATTATCGCGTTATCGACAACACAGATCTATTGCTGCACAAGAGTCTCCTTAGGTTCAAGATTTGATATGTCCATGCGCTGAAGCACCTGCATGGTTATCCATCTGCCTTGGCATGGTTATCCATCTAGCTTGGCACTTGCATGGTTAACATTTGTTCCATGCGAATTATCCATATGTCTTGGTATCATCGTTCGACTAAGTATCTCACCTTCACACATTGGATGAAAGTGGGACCCATGCCTCAAATATCAAATGCATCTTCGTTGTGGTAAGATTTGTTTGGTGGGAGAGTTGTTTCTATCTATTCTAACTTCTAATCACATTCCTTCGAGATCACTACTTTCTGAACTAATTTTGTTGTTGGAACTCCTGACCAGGGCTCTCTGCATCGTCTGATACATCCGAGGTATGTTGAAATTGAATTCCTCATAGAAATTATGTTCAGACAAGATTTTCCATGTGAAAAATTGTATGAAACAAGGGTTTTACAAAGAAAATTTGTGCAAGATGAGGGTTTTGCGGAGAAATTACATGCAACATTTGTGAAGTTATGAATGCAACGTGGAATCCATATTTTGAAGGGAAGAAATTTGATTTGTTCTCGTTACTGTATTGATATCTAGTGATATGCCATTTCACTTAATGGTGGACTAACAGTTAAAATTGTAGAATTTGTTCATAGTTTAGATTCAAGGGTTTCCAAATCAGATCTGGTATCTTCGAGGAATAGGCTGTGGTATTATTTTACTTTCCATCATAATATTTTAAATGTTGAGAATGGAGATAATGATTGGGCATAAATCATAAGTAACCTCCTAGTTCCTTAATTCATCCATGGATGGTTTCGTGATAAGCCTACTTTAATTTGTTTCAAAGTTTAATGCTTCTTTCATAGTCAAAACTCTGAAGCACATTAACAAGCACAGTGAAATTGGATTTTCTAATGCAATCATGAGCAATTATGAATTCTATCTTGAAAAAATTAACACGTGTTGGAAATGGAAATATTGTTGCAATCATGAGCAATTATGAATTCTATCTTGTAAAAATTAACACGTGTTGGAACTGGAAATATTGTTGTTCGTTTGGTTAACTATTTTTCTCATATATGGAGCATTCACACTATTATTATTTGGATATCTACAAAGTAAGTACACCTCTGAGTTCAAGGGATCAACTATTTGTTTCTAGTTAACTGTTTCAAATATTGCAATACACTTGCATAGATGCAATATATCTGGATCATCTATCTGTATTGCAAAGTGTGGAAAAATATTGAGCTTATTCTATAGAAATATTGCATTAATATATCTTTTGTTTATTTTGTTTTAAATGTATCTTATATTTTGGTTTCAAAGTTTTTATTTATTTTTCTAAAATATATTCTATATTTTGGTACCAATCAACAAAAAAATACATTAAGATTCAAGAATGATATATCATGAATTTTGTATCTTATATTTTGGTATTAAAGTTTTTATTTATTTTTTTAAAATATATTTTATATCTTATATTTTAGTACTAATGAACATAAAATATATTAATATTCAAGGATGATATATCATGGAGATGGAGAGTGAAGAGACAAATTTCACTCCTTACATTAACAAGGAGAGATAAGATATATGATTTTTTTTCTATTGGCTCCATAGATTTCTAGTTCCATATATTTCTATAGAATTCTTTATTATTGTTTCTAAATTACCATAGTAGAATTTTTTGTAAAGTGTTTATTTAAGAAGCCAAGGATCCAAAATCTAAAAAACCTAAATTGATTGATTGGACTGTAATGCCCAAGAAGTTTTAACAATCTTGTCAAGTCACACCATTTTCTTCAAATTTTATGCTTTATGTTTCTTAAGAGACTTAGATCTTGCCTCCTCCCTTCTCCCTTCGAAGAGATTGTAATTTAGGGAGATGACTTTTGCTCTTCCTTATTCCACATTTTGGCATATTGGACTTTTTAGTCATATTGACCTATTTTTGGCATTACTGGAATAAAGATATCTTTGCATAATTTATCATACAGGACTATTATCATAGTTCCAAACCTCTTGCAGCTTGATGAAAGTAGTATTTTCTATTTTCAAACTTGCAACTTGAAGACAATAGTATTTTCTATTTTCAAACTTGCAACTTAAAGACAATAATATTTTCTATTTTCAACCTTGCCCTGCATCACTTGTTTACGAATACAATAAAACTAGGAAACTGAAAAAACCAACCTAAACATGTCTTATATATGAAAAATAGATATATTCACAACAATATGTACTATTTTCAAAATTAAAAAAAAAAAAGAATGATTTAAAAAATGAATGATATATTCAAAACAAAATATTCAAGATTAAAATAACAAACAAAACATAAATATATAAGATATTGAAGGTAAATTTAACAAATTATTATGTGATTAAAAAATGTATTTTGCATAGGTGTATGGGAATTCTTATCCATATTTTAGATATTTTAGATATTTCTGATTTCAAAGCTTGGGACAACTTTCTCAAATAAAAATCTTTAAATTAAAATTGTATTAAATTAAAATGTAAATATTTTGATTATATTATTACACATACATAATTTATTAAGAATATGTTTATTATGTTTATTTAAAATATCACTATAAAACAAAGGCTAATCTACAGTAAATATTATTTTAAAAATTATTCAAGTAAAAAAATTTAATAAGGACTTTATAGTTGTGGATATGAAAAATATTTAATGCATGTATCTTTTCCTTTAAGCCCATACTAAACATGAAACTGGAGTAAATCAATACCCTATCCATGACAAGCTTTTACTCCTTGCTTCTATCAACCAACCATATCATTGACTTTTATTGTATTTTTCATATTACAAGAATAGTACTATTTAGCTTTTTCCAATAAGAACAAGAGTAATGCTTCAAATTTACAAAGATATTAGAAGTTTACATATGTAAAATTTAATTTTACAAACATCTTAAAATTTTATATATGTATTTTCAATTTTGTTTATCATTTTCTAATAGGAGCAATAGTATACTGGACTAACATTGTTCTCAATTCATGTTTAATTTTATTGAAATAAGATTTAAAATGTATCATTATCTTGATACCTTGTAATCTAAAATGTTTTTTTATATTTTTTAATATATAATTTGGGGGAAACTTCTACTCATTCCAAACACTCATATCCACATTCTCGTGCAACATAAATATAAAAAATGGATTTTTTTTAGAAAAAAATAAATTTAAAAATATTTCTTATAATTATCAACCAAGATATTATGCTCTAGTACAAATATACTTTATAAATATTAGTATCCAAAATAAACGCTACTGATATACTTTATACTATATTATACAATTATCTTGTACATATCTATCACACACACTTAATAACACACAAAACACACACAAACACACACACACATATATATAATGAGTGGAATACACATTTGGAACGACTATTATCATTTCTTTAGAGGTTAATGATCATGAACCCTTCTATAGATCTATGAAGAGCTTATCTCCACGTTCTCTTGAAATACCTTAAATCCGTAGTTTTTGAATGCTCCTATCAAATATTAGTGTGTTTTACCAATTACTAGTGTGTTATGGTCTAAAGTCTCAAATCTGCAGTTCTTGAATGCTCCTATACGAATTATTGTTGTATTCTAGTCACAGGTTGTGTATAGTTATTATTGAATCCATGATAAAGCTTCATGGCATGCCCAAAACAACTTATGTTTCTCATTCTCAATATCTTGTCAAATTAAGAGCACAAAATCCTCTAGAATTGAATTCGAGTCTAGAATATTCCATTTCAATAAACCTTATCCTAGCACACCATACACACATGTAATTAGTTACCTACATGTCACAATAATCCAATGGTTAGAAATAAAGCCTAAAAAACCTAAGCCAAAATCACTAACTCCTTATTTGCAAGGAATCATGTTGAAGACTCTTAGTAAATGTGTTGAAAAATCCTTATCTTATTGATGGACAAGTGCAAGTTAACTTTTCACTAAAATCCCAATATCCAATATCTCATGTGAAATGACAAAAGTTAAACAGATTTGTTATAACTCAAGGAACTATAAACAAAAAATTAAATGATTTGTTTTAACAATACTAACATTTTTTTTTTAGTTTTGCTAATAAACCTATCATTAATATTAATATTTTCCATTTGACAAAGTTCAGTTTTTTTTAATCAATATACATGTTTTTTAATTAACATACATGCTTTCAATATATTAATAATTTTATTTATTGTATTCTTTATCAATCAATTATTTTATTATTTAGTTATTACGCTGATAGGTATCTCTTTATTGGAATTGATGGTTTAATGAACCTTTTAATTTCAAATTCTAATCTGATGGCTAACAATCAAAGATACTCACATATTCTTCGTCTTACACTGAAATCAATGAATGTATATTAATCAATCAATCAATGTATATTAATATTATTGATAACTTCCTTACATTTATAAATACCATGGTTTACTTTTTCACATTTAATTAATATAATTAAGAAATTACTGCCATAGTCTTTGATTGCCAAGTTTCACTAATTATGAGGGATTAATATGGATAGCAGTGAAGCGCCACCTCTAGCTTGCGTTTGAACTAGCATGGCCATGGTAGCTGGAAGCTGGGCGTCTACCATGCGTACGGTGGACTTTCAACTAGTACGAGCGTGGTTAAGCTGGACGTAACGGTGGTTAAGCTTGGCATCTAGCAGCCAGGTTTTCTTCGTTTAAAATGTGCCATCTACCAGCTGAAACCTTTCGTAGATTAGATAAGGATGCGTTATTGGGCATATTGCGTAGAATCTCTGAATGGGTGCCTGCAATCTGAGATTCAAGTATGCTTCATTAAAATTTAGATTCAGAACATGAAGCAGAATCGTGTTAAATTTTTCAAACACAACCCAACTATTCTGATAAATCACTTGATTCCAGGCACCCTATTTCTTGCGAGAGAACCTAAAAGCACCATGCATGAACATCGTAGCCGAATCCTCCATGGTTATACTGGAACTAGCCGACAGCATAAAAACCATGACCCGAAGCACAAGAATCGATCTCATGACCGATGCCTTGAACAGAACTGTGGAGGAATTGCAGAATTGTTTATCATCCCAACCGGAGCTGTTTTCAAACGGTAAAAGGTGGGAGATCGTCGAAGGAACGCCACAACAAAAAAGTATTAACCTCGAAATTACCCTGCCTTATGAATCTAAAAACCCACAAGTTTTGAGAATCAAGAAGACTTATGGTCGGGCACGTGAAGAAAACAGAAAACCTATTTTATCGAGCAAAAGCAAGATCTGGCCTCATGGAGATATATCTGTAACGACGGACGATTATGCAGTGGCTGGAATAAACCAAGTAAAACAGAACGAAACAATCCATGGTGTGGCCTTCATGGACACCCTTCCTCTTGCAACAGTTGCATGTCTTCTCATAGAGATTGTAGCTACGCTTCAGACTTTGATTACTGCCGTGGACGAGTTGGGACAGCGTGCAAATTTCACGATTACTGTGTAGGATAAACCAATAGACGATAATCATAATATTCCAGCAGAAATTCCATTCACCCCCTCCGCTACAGCCCATACAGAATCCGACAGTTGTCATACCAGCTGCAGAACAGCTAGTTGAATTCCTGGAAGAATCAGCTCAGGTTAAGGATGGACATTGTAATGGCGACGGGCCATTTTAAAGCTGCGACCGAGGCAACGACGGCTCCCTAACACTTCCATCATAGATAATATATTGTGTCAGCGATTCAGTGAGGTGATGCATATGTACTTTCGCATATGACTGAGACATCATCGAAAGCAAAACCACTCACTAGAGTTTATGTAAAACTCAATCGTCTCAATATCTGGGCTACGCTCTCAATATTTGACTTACGTTTCGATAAATTTTCTTTCTTAGCGGATGGGCCATTTGAAAGCTCTGCCACCGAGACCATGAAGACTCCCAAACGCTTCTATCTATATATGTTTTCACGTACATAATATAAAGATAATATATTATGTGAATGATTGAGTGAGATAGATGTGTCTGTGATTTTAATATAAAGATAATATAATATGTGAACGATTCAGTGGGATAGATGTAGTGTTCTATTAACGAAAAGAAAACTGAACTGTTCTAACACCTATAGTTATTTGGTAAAAATGAAAATCTAGAAGTACCAATGAATTGAAGTAGCCACTTTTATGTGCATATAGAATGCATAGAATGTACGAATAGAAATTAGAATAATCACTCCCAAATAACTTTAAGTTTTATAATCTTTTTCCTACTTTCAAAAGTCAAAATATTAAGGAAATGTGTTTTTTTTTCTCTTTTATTGTTTGGTTATATAAGGTTATTGCACATAGGGAAAATAAAAACCACTTGTTATGTTGCTGGTGCATGCACAGGTATATTTCATTTAGCAATTTGTTGTTCACCGTGAACAGGAATGTTGTGGTAACAGATTAATACGCTGCAACAGGCTTCAAAATCCCACGGTTATTGGCATCACCCTACTAGGAATTATCACCCTCTGTGCACGATAATCACTCTATCCTGAAAAGTAAATAAAGTGACTATTAACAGTTAAGCTTCTGAGTTTTCGTTTGTATCTCAATAGTTATTTTTAATAGACACACGCTCTATAGCAACACTTAAATTAGGTTCTCATAATATATACACATTGTCAACAAAAAATCTAGGTCACCTGTTTCAATATTTATGGTCACCTATTCCGGATTATAATAATTTTATTATCCATAAAAAAAAAAATAGATGTAATTTTTGTTTATAACATACCATAGAAAGAGACTATGATTAATGAATATATTTAAAATGCTTAAAATATAAATACCTAATATATTTAAAATGCATAAAAGTCCCCGTGTGAAAGTTTCTTAACCATTTTATATCTTCTTCTTTTAAGAGAAGAAACGATTAAAAGAAAATTTTAAAATTGACCCAGATGAGAAGCCATTAAAAGAAAGATTTAAGATTGACCCACATGAGAAGAGATTAAAATATGTAAGAGAGATTGGAAACACTGAAATTTCAAAAGTGGTCATCATATCTTTACTTTCTGACAAAAAAGTTTTCATACTATGTATCTTTTGTGAACATAACAGTGATAATAATATACATACTATATATACTTTGTGAACATAACAGAAAATCTAGATCACCTATTTTGGGGATTTCAATAATCCTAAGTTAAATGGGAGAGATCTGAGTTCATGGTAGTTGTACATACCACAAAGAATATGAAACTCTGAAGTGTGGTAACGATTATTGCGCCCTTTTGAAAATGATTTATTCCTCATATAATGTGATTACAAAATTGTTGATACATAAAAAAGACAATATTATATTATATGAGAAAAATAAATCATTTAATTAATAGTTGACTACAATTATTGTCTAATAAAAATTATAATGTCGTTAGGGATAATTTTAAAGATGAAAATTTATTTTAAAATGTAGAAATCTTAGCGAATCTTACTAATCCTTCATATGGAAACTATAAATGATTGGCGATATTTTTGTGAAAATATTCAAATTTCTAAGGATTTTATATAGTTTTTATAAATTTTTGGTGATTTTTAAGGTAAAATATTTTTATCCTATAGAGTTTGGGCAAATCATTTTTAAAATAGCGAATCTCGTTTTTGGAAAAACCATGGAAAATTAGACCATGAACGAAATTTAGCCCCTAAAATCATCCTTGAATATCGCAATGTCACAAACAATTCCAAACATCGTAATGTGTCGAACAAATTAACTTTTCATTTTACCAAAGATATTAATGTCATAATGTGATGAACATATAACGTTGCAATGTGATGAACATATTAAAGTGGCAATGTGATAGATATAGTAACATTGCAATCTACCAAACATAGTAATGTCAAAATGTGACAAACATAGGCATGTCGTCGCCATGTGGATAGTAATGTCACAATGAAACGAACTTAAAGAGAGATTGCAATGTGTCCCACATCGCCTTGTCATTGCAATATGATGAACATTTTCTCACATTGCAATGTGATGTACATATCTTGACGTCACAATGTGAGAAACACTTCCAAACATCACAATGTGACGAAGATATACAAACATCATAATGTGACAAACATTTCCAAATGTCGCAATGTGTGGAACATATATGGATATGGATAGGCATGTCATCGCATTGTGTTTCACATCATGTTATCATCATAATGTGATAAAAAATTTCCGATGTTGCATTATGATGCACTTATTGCAATGTCGCAATGTGACAAAAATTTCCTAATGTCGCAATGTGTTGAACATAGTAATGTTGAAATCTACCAAATATAGTAAAGTCACACTATGACGAAGACATAACATTGCAATGTGATGAAAATATAGTGTTTCAATATGATGAACATAGTAACATTGCAATGTTATGAGCATACTAACATTGCAATCTATGAAACATAGTAATGTTGCAATTTGACGAAGATAGGCATGTTGTCGCAATGTGACGAACATATATGGACGTCGCAATATGAAAAACATTTTCAAACATTATAATGTGTCAAACATAGTAATGTTGACATCTACCATGCATAGTAACATCACAATGTGATGACATATACAGACGCCCCAATGTGACAAGCATTTCCAAACATCGTAATGTGTCGAACATAGTAACAATGCAATCTATCGAACATAGTAACACAACAATGCAATAGACATATATGGATGTCTCATTGTGACAAACATATATGTACGTCACAATGTGATGAACAATTATGAACATTATAATCGAACAAACATAAATTGGCATTGTAATTGGACAAATGCAATGTGATAGACATTTCCAAACATCACAATGGGACAAACACAACCTATTGTCGCAATTTGATGTACACAAACTCATGTTGGCATGTGGCGAACAAAACATGATGTCACAATTTGTCGAAGAAAATATGATCAACATTGCAATGCAGTAGTGTCATAGTAAACTACGTTGAGCATAATC
This sequence comes from Picea abies, assembly GCA_900067695.1. Classification (NCBI taxonomy): domain Eukaryota; kingdom Viridiplantae; phylum Streptophyta; class Pinopsida; order Pinales; family Pinaceae; genus Picea; species Picea abies. Next base: position 16,957 of record CBVK0100620271.1, on the reverse strand, counting down.
AACATGGCCCACCATAATGAGATCCACATGGTCAACGAAGGTCAACGATGGGTATGTTCAACCATAATAAACTCTGATAAACCATAGCCAACCATGGTCATGGTCAACCTCACTCAACCATGATGAAAGACAATCATGGTCAACGATACTCAACATTTTCTTCCCAAAGTCAACCAAGGTCTACCAAAGTAAACAATGGTCTTGGTCAACCATACTCAACCATAATCATTTTCAATTAAGGTATTATTGTATTAATACTTAAATAATATATTATTAATGTATTACTACTTTAGTATTGTATTTATTAAGGCATTAATACTTTAAGAATGTATTTATTAATGCATTGTTAATTTATTAATAATTAAATATGTTACATTAAATTAATATATTAATACTTTAATAATGTATTTATTAATTCATTTAATGTATTAAATGTATGAAATGATTTTTTTATTATTACTTTAACAATGTATTACTAATCTTTTACTTTATTATTATATGAATACTTTAACAATGTAGTAATTAATATTGTATAAATGTATTACTTAATTAATACATTACATTATTAATGAATTAATAGTTTATATTATACATTTATATAAATTACATATTTTAATTTATACATTATATTAATATAATATAATAATTACATTATTAATGAATTAATAGTTTATATTATACATTTATATAAATTACATATTTTAATTTATACATTATATTAATATAATATAATAATGTATTAATACTTTAATTTATTTAAATTAATACATTGTAATATTATATTGTTAATGTATTAATATTTTAATAATGCTTTATTTAATATATTAATAATGTTTTATTAAATGTATTAAAATGCTACATTATGAATTGTAATTATGTTTTATACACTGGTGAGCCAAGTTTATATGAGCTGGTGGGCTTATGTGTTATTAGACCTGAGAGCGACCATGATAAATGGGTGATGGGGGACGAAGCTTCCACAAATTGGGTAAGGGATTGGGGGCTGGAAGGTTGGAAAGAGAGGCTAAGTGTTGAACCTAGGGGCTTAAGTCCTTGGGAATAATATTTTAATATTATTCCAAAAGACATGTGAAATATAGGTTTTGTCCTAAGTTCCTGGAGAGGAACGCATGCTGATGGAGTGTATGCAACTTCATGGGTGACATGTGTTGACCCAGGCACATGCAACGCATGCTGATGGAGTGTATGCAACTTCATGGGTGACATGTGTTGACCCAGGCACATGCAGTTAAAACTACAGAAGTCAATCATGGAGGGGGGGTTCAGTCACTCGGTGATCCTCCGCCTGAGTTCACCATGATGCCGGTCGGAACCTATTTTGCCTCTGCATCTGCATTTGCTTACCCGTGCACCGTGAAGGAAACCTTGACAGAGAAAATTGTTTACTCTTGCATTCTTCCATTATCCATCCTCGACCTCTGCATAATTTCCTGTCATGCATCCTGTAACCAGTAAACCGTGAGCCGATTTGTGTCTTCTGTAGAACCCAACACCTGGATAATCGCCTGAGTGTGTTGTGTTTTAGCATTTGGTCGTTGCCATTTGTGGGACTATGCCCGTTTTCTGTTTTGGTCGTCATCTTGGTGTCAACTGAGTGCTTGATGTTGTTGCAGTTTCCATCACCTGGTTGGAATTGAGTCGAAGGGTGTGCTAAAGAAGCGGGTTGTTAGGCCCGTGGTAGAAGAAGCAGGTTTTCAGGCCTATGAGCAACTCCCTCGAGGTGAGAGAGTTTGCTGGAAAGTGGTTTTCTTCCAGAGAGAGTCCAACACCAGCTACGGAGCTCTAAGACTTCCTAATCCGGCCTGTTGCAAAGACCCGGAGAGGGAGGTGAAGCACTGATGGACTGTGCTTGTGAAGGTGTATACTCCCGGGCGAAAGAGGCATGTGGGAAATGAGAGTCCGTGAGTAGTGGACATAAGAAGGCATCCTAAGAAGAATCATTTCGTTTATTCTGTGCAGTTTTCCTTGTAAACTCAGCCTAGAGTAGGATTCCTTGCCTTGGGTGGAGCTTAGTCCCAGCTCGGGGGTGACCCATTGCTGAACTTGATGAGCAGTGTGGTCTAAGGCTGGGAGGTTTGTGGAAGACCTACATGTAGTTGGTGGAATTATGTTGTGCATATGAATTATGGTTAATGCCATGAATTATTTATGTTAGCAGTAATCTTGTGCTTACTCTGAATTAAATGTGTTTAATACATTAATGTATTTAATTCACATTTAGCTGTTCTGCTTCGTTAAATTCACTACCATGAATTCACTACTATAAATTCGCTGCATAGCAGGGACAAGCTGTTATGCAGCTTCATCTTCTTTATTCAACCAATGACGACATCGTGTAGATTTTTGTTGAAAAATTGTGTGTTCTTCGATAAATTCGCTGCATAGCAGGGACCAGCTGCTATGGAGCTTCATCTTGTTTATTCAACCAATCACGACATCGTGTGGATTTTTGTTGAAAATTTGTGGTAAGGTGGACGTGTTTTTCCAGTTGTGCGTCGGGACTATTTTGGGCTGTACCAAAAAATGAGGGCAAATGGATTGCTATACACGGGACAATTGCTATCGTAGTTTCTTCTTCTGATATAGCCAAACAGTTTCTCAAAACTCATGATTTGATCTTTGCCAGACGACTTTCGAAAGCCGCTGGGAAAGTAATGTTTTTCAACTCTGAAATGTGGTTTCTCTACGTATGGAGATAAATGGAGGCATTTGAGAAAAATATGCGTGTTGGATACTCTCACCTCCAATATAGTTTGGCTATTACTGGTGAATATGTAATTTTCAGACAATGATTTAGGTGGTGATTTCAAAGGGTTTAAGGATCTGTTGGTAGAGTTGTCCATTACGGTGGGAGACTTCAACATTGGAGACTTCATTCCATATTTGGATTGGCTTGATTTGCAAGGTATCCATAAAACTTTAGATAAATTTGTAGAGAAAATAATAGACGACCATGTGAATCATAATCCTCTTTGGCAGCGGCCTCAAATTGCCAGAAAGAGGCAGATGTACTGCTTTACGGAATAAATCTCTGGCGGAATAAATCCAGTTAAATAATTGTTGGAAATAACCAGATGAGTAAGGTTTCTGTAATTACCAAAAACAGATGGAATTTCACCATAGAGCTGATTGGAGCTTAAACCCAAACAATGCAGGGCAGGATATTCCCAAAGGCTTCCATTGTACTTCCTTCCAGCTGGTTGTCATCGAGACTAACTCTCATCAAATTCTGGCAATTCTTGAGACTTGGCGGTACTGAACATGAAAATTTATTTATGTTAACTGCTAATACAAAAATTTATTTATGTTAACTGCTAATACCTCCATCTTTCCCCGTGACAAATCTGGGGAGGAAGGTTTCCGGTGAAACTGTTGTTGGAGAGGCTCACCGTTATCATATCTTTGTATCTTCCCACTGGCAGAGCTTGTTCCAGAGAAAACGTTATTATGAAGAAAGAACAGAGTTAAATTAGAGAACCGGAAAATGCCCATATGAAACGCATGCCTCCATATGGCCCAGAAAATGAAATATCACTGTATCTTCCGACTCGCAGAGATTGTTCTAGAGAGAATCGTTATTATGAAGAAACACCATAGTTAAATTAATGAAATTAATGAATCGGAAGATGACCATATGAAACGCACGCCTCCATATGGCTTAGAAAATGAAACGTGGTCATACAATGAAACATATTTACTCTAGTCAAACGCATTTACTTTATTGATATTGGTAAATTGGTAAATATTAAATGGTTGCATTCCACATTTACATCTCTCCACACTGTAACAAAATTTTCTTTGTTAATCATTTAGATGTGGTAATTAGCGAGCCACCATAGTAAATTTTAAATATGATCAAGTAAAAAAATAAACATGTAAACGGATGTCTTTATAATAATGAGGAGGTTAGTGTTTGAAATCACAACTATTGATTTATTGGTACCACTAAGAATATTTCATCAATATTTAAATCTTGTCCATATAAAACTGATTAAGCACTAAAAACCTATTAAATGTGCCCATTATCAATAGGTGTACCCTTTCGGCCTAAAAATACTAACACCTAATTCTAACTTAAACATGACTTCAACGCTTTCAAAATATAAAATTAAATCCAACAACATCCAAGCATGCCAAAATACATCTCTGTCCAACACATACGCTTCAAGTGTGACAAGTTTCAGCTTCAAAACGGAGGAGGACGCAAGAAAGACAGGGATAGGAGCAAACTTCAATAACACAATGAAAGCAAGCTACGCCCCGAAAACTCGATATAGGAAGAAGAGTAGTTTCAAGAAACAAAACTATTTGCGTCTATTAGCAATTCCCACGCCCGACACAGCACAAATGTGAATTACAAATCCCAATACAACCCTGTGATCACAACAGGGATATCACGAATTGAAGGTTTATCAGATATGCTTTCTCTATAAACACAAGGTGAACACGAGGGATCGGCGTCTTCTACATGCAACTCAAAAAGCGGATGAAAAACGGAAGGCAAGCTATACTGTCAGTGTTTAAGCATTCAAAACTCGTTGAAACGTTTCAAAAGAAAATAAGGCTTATTTCCTCGAAGTTTTATCCGTGAATTTAATGTTAGCGTTAAGTTTGTCAATAGTCCACCGTGTTTAGAAAAACCCAAAAGACGTGGATACATGAACTCATTTGACTGCGAAATACCCATTGTAATAGGAGAGGCTACAACATTTAAAACCAAAGAAACAAAAATTAAAAGTTCAAAATCGGCATATAAGGTAGCTCTCATTCATCTATCATGGGGTTCAAAACTCCAGTGCTTCCAGCAAGTTCCGAGCATAAGGTAAATCACTGGAAATAAGCAAAAGGCAAAGCCCAACACCTCAAACCCTCCCGAACGAAAGGTAATATACGCACATTGAGAACCTGCAAAACCGCAAGATAGGAGCATACAAGCACGACCTTCACATGCACAAAGCCTATTAGAAAGAATGCAACATAGAAGTTAAAAACTCACTTCCTCATTTTTGCACGCATTCAAGGTCTTCAGGCCATCTAAGTGTTCGAACGACACTTTCAGACTTAACCATTTCCAAGCTCAAACCTTCAGAGCAAGATCCAAAATAAGAGCATGCATAAGATACGATATGTATTCCGAGGACAGCCCCCAGCGAAGAAATGCAAGGCAAAGCTACTTCAAGCTACCACAAGCCATCTCAACTAACGCATACAAGTAATTCTGAATTTGGGAGCCTTTCAGAAATCTATTATTGCAACAGCAAAATGCTAATGAGACTAAGTTGGATTTGGATATGACTGCATCAATAAATCAGTTTCTTGTGTAGATTATTATAAATTCGTGTATGCCCGTAGAGGCCGAGAGAGTGAGATCACTGGAGTGAGCCTGTTGTAATCTTCAGACTTTGAACAATAAGAGATTTGATACTTGCTTGGTGGACGTAGCCCGAAGTTGGGCGAACCACGTAACGTTAGTGTTTTATTGTTTGATCTATTTGTTTTGAACTGTTTCCATTGCATACTAGATTATAATTGGTGGCTAGAGTTAACAAATGGTATTAGAGCTGCGTTCGAGATCCATGAGGCCAGATCCGTGGTGCAAGATCCTGAATTGAGAGAGAGTCGCGGGCGTTATCCATCAGAGGAGCAGCAACGCCATCTGTAGTGCCAAAACCGTGGAGGAGGACTGTCGTTTAGAATTCAGTGCGTGGCTTGAAGAAGCGTCATGGTGGCTTGAAGGAGCATCGTCGCTTTGAGTAAGCGTTGGGCTATCCGTTTTGTGGGAGCGTTGATCTCGCTATTCCTTGTGGGAGCGCTATTTTTCAATGGGCACTCGGGAGGAAGCGTCGATTCTCTTATACACATGCGTTTTCTTTCAACTTCGAATTCAACGTTGGGTTGTCATCGTAAGGGGAGCATTGTTGAAATTGTGTGCCACCTCCTCCGCGATTTGCACCCTGTCGAAACTGTGTGCCACCTCCTACTGCTCCGGGTACAATCACTCAATTACTTAGACTCACAGGTATCTTGCGAGTGACCAAGCGCTTTCCCCTCTTGTATTGTTTTAATCGTTGTACCAGATTATTAATGAGGTTGTAGTGGGTAGGGGAGTGTGTTTTAGTTTATGTCTTTGAATCATTTTGTGTGAAAACAGATTGACAGTAAGATATAAATTGCAAATTGAATATGGTGCCCGTTGTCAAAGGACGTCCAAGATATAAATTGCAAATTGAATATGGTGCCCGTTGTCAAAGGAGGTCTAGGCATTTAACCCTAATATCCATGAGTTAACCCTTGATTTCGATATTGAAACAACAAAGCCCTAGAAAAATAAAGACTACTAAAATGGCAAACACTGAATGTGCTAAGTTCGAAATTGAGAAGGTTAAAATGAACGATCTGCTTGCGCAACAAGGCATGGTGAAGGTGCTTTTGGGAAAATCAAAGCAACCTGTGACCATAACATATGAAGACTCAGATGAGATCGATGCAAGAGCATTGAGTTCCATATGCCTATGTTTGGTTGATGATGTTTTGCTTAGCATTGTTGCGGAGAAGACAATAGTTGGTTTGTGGATGAAGCTGGAAAGCTTGTATATGAAAAAATACTTGACGAACACGATCTTCCTAAAAAGCCAATTGTAGAGTTTGCGCATGAAGAAAGGTACAAAAATAGTTTATCATTTAAATACTTTTAATACTCTCTTAGTTCAGTTGACTAGCATGGGAGTAAAATTCGATTTTGAAGAAAGGCAATTACATTATTGTGTTCTTTTCCAGTGTCATGGGATCACTTTGTTACCTCTATTAATTTCAGCACAACAAAAAGTATTGAGTTTGATGTTATTGTTGGAGCACTACTGTCTCAAGAAACAAGGAAGAAAACCAATTCAGAAACCTCTACATCTGAGGCGATGATGGTCAGAAGCAAACCTAAAGAAAGATGACCAATTCAGAAACCTCTACATCTGAGGCGATGATGGTCAGAAGCAAACCTAAAGAAAGATGACAGGGTCAAAGGGATTTCTCTCGTTCAAACTCAAAGGGAAAGAAGAGAAAGCTTAAGTGTTGGTTTTGTGGCAAATCTGGACACCTGAAGAAGGATTGTTGGAAGCGACAACAAGCCTCCAAAGAAGACCCTCCAAAATAAATAAAGGAAATGAACGCAACTGAAATAGGTTCAGGAACAGTGATCCGGATTATTTTCGGCACGAAATGAGAGCGGAGATATAATAAAGAAATGCACAGAGATATCGTGTATATCCAGTAATATAACATAAATATATCGGAGATGCAACCATAAACACAGAGATACAGTAATACACAATTTCTATTAATGAAATAAATGTCCAGAGACTGTAAAAATACAGAAACCTGCTAAAAATAGTAAATTGCCAAAATGGCCAGAAAACTGTTTTGAGCCATTTGGAAAAGGTGGGTGGCCCCCGATATCCACCTGGATCAAACAGGTTTAGGTATGAGTGATGAATTTTTATCAATTAGTGTTGGTTCACATCATGACAAACAATGGTTATTAGATTATGGTGCTTCAAATCACATGTGCCTTCATAGACACTGGTTTGTTACTTACCGGTCTATAGATGATGGAATAGTTTACATGGGAAATGATATCTCGTGTAAAGTTGTGGGAATTAGTATCACTTGAATTAAGATGTTTGATGGAATTGTTAACGGAGGATATAAGAGTATTGTTCAAGGTGGAGTTATGAAAGTCTACAAAGGATTCGTACTAGTTATGAAAGAGAAGAAGTTTGGTAACCTTTTTCTGTTAGAATGAAGAACATAGTCATATCATGCGACAGCGGTATCTGAGAATGACATTGATTCTGTTCGATTATGGATTCAATAGTTGGGCCATATAAGAGAACAAGGATTGAAGAAAAACGGAGTTGTTGAACTCATGAACGAGACTCTTCTAGAGAGAGCAAGGAGTATGCTAAGTAATGCCAACTTGCAGCAAGAATTGTGGGCAGAAGCAGCAAATGCAACTTGTTATCTAGTGAATCGATCACCATCAACAACAATAGAGTGCAAAATTCCTAAAGAGGTATGGAAATGTCATCCTTATAGTTATTCTAATCTTAAAGTTTTTGGTTGTGAAGCCTATTCTCTAATTCTGAAACATCAACGTTTTACACTAGATCCAAAATAAAAATGGCTTATCTTTGTTGGAAATGGTGAGTGTATTAAGGGGTACAAGTTGTAGGATCTGACTGACCAAAAGATCACCATTAACAGAGATGTAATATTTGATGAATCATCTCTCATCAAATCAAATGTATATGTTCAAATGAAACACGAAGAAGTACCTAAGTATCAACAAATTTATTTTGAAATGAGTTCAATTACAGATGAAAGTGAACACGAACAATTTTTTGAACATGTTCAGGAAGAGCTTCCTATAGAGGAAGACATGGTTGATGATAACAATCAACATAATGTGGATGAGGCACAAACTTCCCTAAGGAGGTATACGAGGGTTAGAAATCCTCCAAGAAGGAATGATGATTTTGTTTCGTTAGTTTCTTTAACTAATAATGATGATGAACCTTCATGCTATCAGGAAGCTGTGAAGGTTTCTAATACTGATAAATGGAAAGAAGCAATGAAGGATGAAATGAATGCTTTATCCAAGAATGCTACATGGGACCTGGTAGAGCTTCCAAGAAATAGGAAAATTTTAGGTTGCAAGTGGGTTTACAAGCTAAAGAAGGGTGTTGATGATAAGGTACAAAGGTACAAAGAGAGGCTGGTTGCGAAAGGATATTCTCAGAAAGAAGGTATTGACTTTCATGAGATATTTTCACGAGTTGTTAAGATTGTTTTAATTCAAAGTGTGTTAGCATTGGATGCATTACTTGATTTGGAGTTGGAGCAGCTAGATGTAAAGACTGCTTTCTTACATGGAGATTTGGATGAGGAGATTTACATGGAACAACTTGAAGGGCTCGTTCAGAATCGCAACAAGAAATTTGTTTGCAGGATCCATAAATCATTGTATTGTTTGAGGCAGATGCCCAGAAAATGGTACAAGAAATTTGATTCTTTCATGGTGAGGCATAATTATACAAGGAGTGAGTATGATCATTGTGTCTACTTTAAGAAATTCAATAATGGCATATTCATTATCTTAGTATTGTATGTTGAAGATATGATTTTAGCAAGAAAAATCATAACTGAGATCAATAGGTTAAAGGATCAGATGGCTAAGACGTTTGATATGAAATATCTAGGAGCGGAAAAGTAGATTTTGGGCATGGAAATATTCAAAGACAGGAGGAATGGTAAGCTTTGGTTGTCACAACAAAAGTATGTTGAGAAGATACTTTCGAGGTTTGGTATGAATGATGTGAAACTAGTTTCAGTCCCTTTGGCTTTCCATTTTATGCTTTCTTCAAGTTTATGTCCTATTACAAAATAAGAAAACAAATATATGTCTCAAATACCATATGAAAATGCAGTAGGAAGTCCAATGTATATGATGGTTAGTACAGGGCCATACATTTCACATGCATTTGGGGTTGTCAGTAGGTATATGGAAAATCCAGGTAAAGAGCAGTAGTGAGCAGTGAAATGGGTGCTTCAGTATTGAAGAGGCACAAGTGATTATTGTATCACATATAATAGTGGTTGTGAATTAGTCTGTGGATATGTTGATTCTAATTTTGTAGGTGATTTGGACAAGAGAAGGTTGACTTCAGGGTACATCTTTACTCTTGCAGGTGGATCTATTAGCTGGATGTCAAAGCTATAGAACATTGTTTCTTTATCCACTACAGAAGTAGAATATGTAGTTGCAAAGAGGTAGTTTGGTTGAAAAGCTTGTTTGGTGATTTTGGAAGGATGCAGGACAAAGTAAAGTTACTTTGTGATAGTAAAAGTGCTATTTACTTGGCTAAGAATCCAGCCTAGCATAGTAAAACAGAACATATTCCTATAAAATGCCATTCTGTAAGACATGTTGTCGATGAACGTGGAGTCTCTCTTGAAAAATTTCATACAAAAGAGAATTGTGCAGACATCTTCAGAAAACCAGTACTTTTAGAGAAGCTACGATGTTGCTTGGCTTCTCTTGTCTTGCAGAAAAGGTGATGAACAGTAGAAGGATCAAGGTATCAAGTTAATTGTTGTCAAGGTGGTGATTGCTGGAATTTGGTGACAACAAATTCCTCCAGGATTAGGACTTTAGATCCTATAATTTAATGTTTTTTGTAACTAATGAGACTAAGTTAGATTTTGATATGATTGCATTCAATAAATCAATTTCTTGTGTAGATTATTATAAATTCGTGTATGCCCGTAGAGGCTGAGAGAGAGTGAGATGACTGGAGTGGGATTGTTGTAATATTCATGTTTTGAACAATAGGAGAATCCATACTTTCTTGGTGGACGCAGCCTAAAGTTGGGGGAACCACGTAACCTTCGTTTTTTCATGTTCGATCTATTTATTCTAAAATGTTTCTGTTGCATACTAGTTTTTAATTGGTGGCTAGAGGTAATGAAGGTTACCTCTATTCGAGATATATGGGAAGATCCATGCCACACAAGTGTGCACCTCCGAAAGACAAAAACAAACATTGCTCAAAGAAAACAATACACCAATCGTAGGCATACATGATGAACAACACCCACATTCACCTCAAGCGCTCAAACTCCACTGCCCAGTAGAGCTACCTATTCTCTTGAGAAAATAGAGTATTAAATGCACCAAGTGAGAACAACGAACAATCGAAAACCACAATAGTCCAGGTGAACACCAAACGAACATCAATATAAGGAAGACAAGGACCACCAACTGCATCTACCAAACATCATATAGATAGCCACATGACCCATGCACTGGGGCACCCAAGATAGCACAAACACCAAAGTCAGGAACCCAGAGCCAAAGACCAAGAAAACAACAAACCCAAGCGATGACTAGAATAAATCCAAATCCAAAGACCAGACAAACAACAAAATCATGGTACAACGAGAAAACCCAAAGTGACCGAGAGACCACCAACAACCTCTCCTCAGTCTGTTACATCTTCAACAAAGGGAAATCACATGTCATGGAGTTTCAAATATGATGGCCACATTTTTCCATGTTGCTGTGATGGGCACGTTTTGATGGAATTTGTAACATTCCATTTGTAGTAGTTATCTGATAGGTGTGATGATGGCCATGGAGATTACTCTTCTTTGGCGTAGATAAAGCTTCTCTCCCGATTGCTATTTTGACACAAAGAGACAATATTATGTCTCCACCCATAGAATGTATATTTTAAGGTCATTTCTTTGAATAAAATGAGACCAGAGGATTACGAACGGAGAATGGATGAGGAGGAGGAACTACCACTATCGGGTTATTTACTGTTATGTACTGGGATAAGAGGTTAATTACTATTGTATACACGAACAATGGTCGATCTGGTTATGCATTCGTTGACTTCATATTAGTTTTTCCTTTGACTATAAATTTTTTCGTAATATCTATTGTTAGAACTAGAGAACTAAAAAATATATTTTTTATATAATAAAAAAACACTTATACGTCATGATATCATTGGAGAATAGATTCGAAGAATTATTGCCACCATTGTTATTCCCAATGTTTTAAATGTTAACATATACAATTTTTTTTATCATCTACAGTCTTTTTGAATTTTTATTATTTTTGTTTAAATGTTTACATATGCAAATTTTTTAGCATTGACCCTCATTTTTATTAAGTACTTAAACATGCTTGAAACACTTCATTCTTTTTTAAATGTTTACATAGAGCGAGGCCCTTAAACAATCCTGACAACCTTAAATGTTTACTTAACAATCCTGACATCCTTAAATGTTTACTTAAAAGGTGTTCCACAATATATTTTCCTCTGATTTTTGGATATAATCTTGTCTGCAGTGAATTTGGGAGATATTGTTGTCCACCGACATTATTGGTTCATTGGTTGTTGCTTGCTTGTTGGTTTGTTGGTTTGCTGGATGTTTCTTATTGTTGTTTTCTTAAACATTGCAAAGTTGAGGTCCTACAACTGTAGTTGGACATCTTGGTGCTTTCTCATTGGTTTGTTGTTTCCTTCTTGCTCTTGTTTGCTTCAACTTTGCAAGGTTGAAGTCTTGAACCCGCAATTCAACTTGTTCTTGTAGTTTGCAGTGTTGAAATCCTACACCCTTGTTTTCTTCAACTTCGACAAGTTGATGTCCTACATCCGCAATTGGACCTATTGCTATAGTTTACGGGGTTGAGATTCTGCACCTAGAATTAGAGCTTGGATTCTGTCATTCCACATTTGCAATTAATGTTTAGTACCATTGTTTCATTTCTATTCATTGTTTGTTGTTTACTATTTACAATTTCCAGGTAGGAATTGTCAATACCAAGATGTGTTGAAAATCAAAATAAATATAAATAAATCTAGAAATAATACCTGAGTGAAAATGATCTTACAAGACATCCTTAAATGTGACTATTGGGATCAAAGAAACATGAATGTATTGCTATCCCCAAAAATTGTTGAGCAAAAATTCTTGTCTCCTTTCAAAATGTTCTTGTAGATGAAAATTGCAGCTAGGAATAGAAGGACTAGGTATGGTAGATGTGTGCTTCTGGAAGTCCAAATTTGGAACAGTTCCATGAGATGAGTTGTGACACAGTAGGTAATTTGGATGATAGAGAGGTCATTTATTGTGTGTTAATTTTCTTCCTTTTAGTAGTAGATAGCAAGGATTTAGAAGTGATGAAAACTAGTTGTCCTACATTTTCTATGGACAACATAGTGGTTTCTATTTATGGTGACACATCTTTCAGAATTTATTCATGCATATGGAAAAGAAATTTAATTAAATATGTGTTGTGCATTTGTCTTATAATCAATTTGAGCTTTCTGATTTATTTATGTTCTATAAATTTCATATTGAAGTTCATTTATATGTAGATATAAACAAATCAATCACAACAAATCATAATTTGACACTCAAACAAGTAAATATAATGGTCATTTATATCTTTGGCAATCAAGAACCGCCACAACATCTCCAAGTTTCCGGTCCTTGAAACAAAAATGAAATGTTATACTATAATGATAACAATGTAAGGAAATCATTATTTGCTTCATCTATTTGAAAATATCTTGAGTCAATGACATCCAATAAACATAGCTCATAAGATAATTAAGAAGCACATTCCTAGAAAGCATAACCTGCATAATTACATGGATAATCATTTTTCAAAAGTTATAAATGTTATAAACACTATGTGTAACCATTCTAGAGATTTCATATGTTATTAACAATAAATAAAACCCATCACCAATCAAATCGAATTGCAAAATGCATGTGTTCATTAAATTATCAAAAACACTAGAGCTCTAATATTTCTCTTCTTGGAAGCAATAAATTTCAGTAGAAGCTAGACCTTGGTATATTTCTTGACTCGAGTAACTATATGCATAATATTCAATGTTTTGCAGAAAACCCTTTTCATTCTCAACTCAATATAATTAGAATGCAAAAATTTGACCTCCGTTTCCCATGAATCAATGAATCTTATGAAAAGAATGAACCCTACCATGCTAGAAAAATTTGGCCTTCGCAGTAGAGAATGGACCATATTTTGTGAATATCATCTAGTATTTAAAAGAAAAAAGAGGGAAAAATGGATATGATTAGGAATTTTTTGTTTCTCCATGTTGTATATTAAAACATTTTACATGGTATATTATATAAATTTAAATATAAATTATCTTAAATATTTTAATACAAAAATTTCACCCAATGAGCGTTTTAATTGGGTTAATTTCATCCATGGAGTAAATTTCATCTCCTAAAATTTTCCCTACATACAACTAGTTGTATGTATTTTTTATGCTAAATATAGTCTCACACAACCACATATCCTTTTCATGTATTTCACACACATAGTAGCATGTGGATCACACAACAACTCAAAGTTGCATTTTCCAAATTCTCTCGATAACAAACACTTGTTTTGGATACAATATTATAATCAAGTCTTGTTAGACTCCCGTCATAAAATTTTGTCTTGTCCTAGTTAAGGAATACTTTCATAGAGGAGGTATATGCTACAATACTTGCAATATCCTAATCAACCCACCTATATCTCATGAAGAAAAATATTAACCGAGTCTACATGTTCAAATATTTTAACATACTCAACACCCATGTTGAGTCCTGCCACTATGGAAAACAACTTAGCCTGCTAGAAGAAAATTAAAAAAAAACTCCCCATACATATAAAAAAAACCATGCGGCAGCACGCCCATAAAAAAATTACAACTAAAAAATATGATGATTTACCCATGCTTCTACAACATTTATAAAAACATGAATGAACCCAATAAGCGGATAACAAACTTACAAAATTCAATAATCATTTACACAGTGGAATAATCATAATAAAACAACAGAACAATTATTTGTTTCTAAATATAATTCAATTCATTGGATATGAAGGATGAACCTACCAGCCATTGGCTTTGTTTTTCCAAATATCAACACATACCACCCTTGAGCTAAAGCTATGAGTCCACAAGGAGATCCATCCCTCTCACTATCCACTCTCAACACACAACAACCCAAAACCTAGGTTCTAAACTCCAACAATAGTTCCAATCCACCAACTCTCTTCCCCATAACCTGCACAACTCAAGGAATGTACCTCCTCCATTGCTCATAGTCCCTTGGGATGTACCATTCATTTATTAGGGCTTCAAGTGCACTAGGTTTGCTAGGAGTCTCTCAGCTAGGGACTTCATGAGCTCACATATGCTTCAGGAGTATTCACATTAGTCTTCACAAGGCTCTTGAGCCATTTTAACCATAAGAAACTCAGTACAGGCTTACATTCATTCTTACAGGAACAAAAGCCTCATTTTCAGCATCACACATAGCTAAACAATGGATACTTTCAAGCATATCATGGTTGATGCTCTTCCTAGCTGTCTATTAAACAAGAAGGGTACAATTATGCCTAAATAGACATGTACATAGATACCATACAAGAAAAAAAAAATTAAGGGTTATGTATGCCACATCATTTCTTACATGTATATGTCATTTACATCATGAAATCATGCTTCATTTATCACTCCAAATATGGAGTTTCATAAATAAAAAAAACAAAACATATGCCACTGCAAGACCAACATGTTTTTCTATTAACTTTAGAGAAATGACATGTAGAATATTTTCAACAACACAAATCATCTAATAATGTTACCATAGACTTCTTGTAGATTGATCACATGGTTTCAATCCCATAAGATACCTCCAATAACCTTTATTTCAAATAGTATAAGGCTTTCTAGTGAACAATATCTTGTCTATTCATTGTGTATTCAACCACACAATTATTCCTCTCAAATATGATAACCTCACAACAAATTTAGCACAATTGTTAGTAGACAAGATCCATTCAATAAGAAAAAATAGAAACATTGACCGTGGGAATTAGTACGACTTTATGCTTCTTCATGAGTCATTTGTTTCTAGAGAAGAACAACCTCCACTTCATTCTCTCATTGCAACCTACAGACATATGCTATGCATAATTCCCCATGTAGAAACCCTCTTTGTATAAATGTTTCGTCCTCTTAAGAAGAGTGCACATGCATTCGATGAAAATTTGATGTCCTTAAATAGCCATATTTCTCACTCACTAAATCAATATGCACAACACCACCACTGAGAAAACCTCCATGTATTTTTACTACATGATTCATCCCACCTTTAGACAATTGTAAGGGTAGAAGCACAATCTAAAAGGTTGAATCTCATACCAATTGTTAAAAATATACATAAAAAATAGTAGAATAAAACACCTAAACTAACCCAATAGATAAATCAACATCCACATAGATTCAACACCAATATTTAAAGTGGTAAATAAATCCATGAAGTAAAACATCTATTATCACAATCATTAATGATACAAAGGACCCATGAAGTAAAACATCCACTATCACAATCCTTAATGATACAAAGGACTCTAGGGAGACTCCACACATTGTGATAGATTTCTCAATATAAAAATAAATATTAGTTATTCTAATTCATGCAACTACTTACATGTATCTTTAATGTAAATATAGTCTCACACCACTATGGTTCACTACTTTGCCAATAACTTCCCATGCCCATTCTTCATATTAAGTGTTTTAAAATTTCTCAAACGTAATAGAAGGTCAGGGGTACTATAATATGCCTATGAATACATGTATCGAGTTGTGAACTTTAATTTACCAAAGAACATGGTTAGAGTTATTAGTCCCTATTGAAGGCTAGGACTCTAGTGTTCACTTCAAGGTTGACTTGATATTAGTTATGTAGTTGACAATAAATTTCTGTCAAATTTCTAAAGTTTTAGATTGTAAACTTTATATTTTATTTTTTATATAATAAAAAAAAAAAAATCTTAATGATCTCATTGGACAATGCATTGGAAGTCTTATTGAAAACTTAGGTCTTCTCACTATGTTTATTCCTAACAATTTGTTTTTTTTACATGTTTATTTTTCATTCATCTTGGGATGGTTATATCGTAACTTTCAACCTTCTTTGCCAGTGCACATTAGCACCTGCATTAACACTACATTAATATTGCAACCTTCTTCGGTAGTGGACATTAACACCTACATTAACACTGTATTGAATGTCAAGGTCTATTCTGACAAATACAATGATCTGAAAATGATAAAGGCTTATATTCTTGAAAATATTTGCAAGATTTAATTCAAGTGTTCTTATGCAAAATGATCAATTTGCAAACACAAACTTTATAGAAATTACACATTCAATATGTAGATAATATGCAGCAAATAATAATGAGCAGAAAACACATAACACAACAAATGATAAATGAGTTCACCCCTCTCTTGGGCTACATCTCCTAGTCCAGCTTCCAATGGAT
>CBVK0100620261.1:0-11186 GCA_900067695.1 Picea abies | reverse complement strand
AAATACTATGTGCACATATATTATTCATTATTATTCAAAAAAAGAAAATTAATTTAGTGTGAGAATCCACCTCACATTTAGTTTCCTAATCTCAAGGAGAAGTCGAGAGTCTCATGGATGGTTGAGATAGTTTCTCAAACCAAAATCCTAATTTGGTGGATGTTGAGAGATATTTCCTCCTTAAAATCCTTGAGAGATATTTTCTCCCTAAAATCCTAGAGAGATATTCCCCCCCCTAAAAATATTGGAGATCCCAATTTAGTGGATCTAGCGAGTGATCTTCTCCATGGTGGTTAAGCTTCCCAATACTATATATTGAGAGCATTTCCATGGTGAAGAGGGGAGGAGAATCCATAAGTACATCATCATTATGATCTTAATAAATTCAAGAGTGGGTATGGAAAGGAGAAGCGTGGAGGAATGTTTGCATCACATCAAGGTGATTGTAAGTTTTACCTTTTGTTTCTCATTAATATAAGCTTTTCCTATTCCCATACTTTTGTCTCTTTTAAGTTTATATATGAATATCATGCGTGTTTCATATAGTTAGATTTTCTTTTATCTAACCTTGTACATGTAGTAGAAGAGGAAGATCCTTCTGTTGAAGTGCATGGAGATCGCGATCGAGCTAGGAATGGATCCAACATTGGACCAATAAGGAGCTGCGAGGACAACCTCCGAAAAAGGTGCACTCTCTTTTCCTTTCCCTCTTCTTGTTTTCATGTATGAATAGACATGATCAAGGGATGTTAATGTCCAATTGCATTATTCTATATTAGTCGAAGAAAACCTTGCTAAGGGGAGCTTCACCTGTCCCCAAGGGAAGATTTCTCACAACAACCCATAAACCCACAGTGAAGTGAAAGAAAATGGCAAATTATGGTGTAATAAAAGACAAGGTAGACTTTTACAAAAAGAAAAACAAATTTTTTTTCTAAGTATCGAGAAGTAATAGGACAAAGAAAATATAGGGGTCAACAATTGGCTTCAACTATGGGATAGTAACCCCTTGTAGGCTGTTGAGAACCTAGAATCTAAAAACTAAGTATATTCTCCATTGGGCTATGGAGTCAGAGTAAGAGAATATACAAAACAAAAAAGAGGAATAAAATACAAAAAGGAAGAAAATTGATCAAGCAAAGAAGCTTTTGAGATGCTTCCCATTGACTGGAAACATTAATATTGTCCCCTTCACATCTTTAAGCATGTGCAAATTAAAAATAAATATCTTATCAATGATGTAAGGACCAATCCAAAGGGATTATAACTTTGTATGCATTGAATATTTTTCTTTAGCTTTGTTCCAGAGAAATACCAATTCACCTTTTTGAAAATTCTTGATTGTTGCACTTTGATCAAGATATTTCTTGACATTGTGTTGTCTATGATCTATTTTCTTCAATGCCTCAACTTGTTCTTCTTCTAACTTCAAAATTTGATTTATCCTTATGTGCTAAGGAGAAATATCTTCTATTTATTCAATATTTACAGCATGATTCAAGGCGTTTAATTCTAGAATAATTGGAACTTTTTCTTCCTTTCCATACAATGTATATGGAGATATCCCAATGTTGCCTTTTGGTGTTAATCTACTTTCCCATAACGCATCAGTTAATTTTAAATGCCAATTCTTTTGATTCTGATCAATTGTCTTTTTAATAATTTGCATCAAAGTATTGTTCATAGATTCGACCAGTCCATTTCTTTGGGGGTAATAATTTGAAGATTGTCCCATTATAATACTAAATTCCCCACAAAATTTGTTAAATTTTGATCCAATGAATATTAACCCATTATCAGTGATGGAATTTTCTGGAAATCCAAATCTTGATAGAATATTGTCTTGAGAAATCTTATCAATTCTTTTGAATCAACCCTTTTTAAATCCATTGCCTCTTTCCACTTTGTAAAACAATATATGGTAGTGAGAATGCATACATGTCCTTTGCTTGATTTTGGGTTTATTGGTCTAATCAAATCAAGTCCCCATTGTGCAAATGGTTATTCTACTAATACATGTTGTAAAGGCATTGCAACTTTCTTCATCTTTCTAGAAAATTTCTGACAAGAAAAACATTTTCTTACCATTGTGTATGAATATTTAAATATTGTTGGTCAATAATACCATGATCTTATTATTCTAAGGGAAGTAGAAGTAGGTGAAAAATTTCCTCCACAAATTCCTTCATGAAACTATTTTAACAATTCTTGGGGTTTGTTTGAATCTACACATCTTAGTAGTATTCCATCATGATTCCTTCTGAACAAAACTTTTGTGAATAATACATACTGAGTTGACTTCATTTTCAATGCTATTCTCTCTTTGGGAGTCATGTTGTTTGGGAATTTTCCATATCTCAAATAGAAAATAATATGTACCATTATTAAGTTAGTAGAGGCTTCCCAAGTGAACAATATATTATGTCATTTAATGAATCATTGTATGAAATAATATTACATAATCCTTGTCCTTTAATGGTTTTCAGTGGTGTAATCTCTATGTCACACTCTTGAATATTATCCATCCAATTTTCCCATTTTCCTTCTCTTAACTGTTGATTTAAGAGAATCTTTACTGGGGATGAAGGAGCATATGCTATAACATGAGAATTCAAAATATAACTTTGGAAGTGGGCCACTACCTTGACTAGAGAAAGAACTTGTTTTTCAATTTCTGAGTATTTTAGTTCATAATCATGAAGGGTCTTTCTCATGAAGCTTATTGGAATCTCTTCTCCTCTGATATTTTTTTGTGTAAGGACTAAAGCCATGATTCCTTTTGTAGCAAAAGAATATATGATAAAATCTTTGTCAAAGTTAGGACTGATTAATACCGGTGTTGTGGTGATTGCATGTTTGATATTATTAAAGGAATTTTGGATATCTTGTTTCCATTCAAATCTTTGTTCTGTCTTAAACAGTAGATTGATTGGTTTGACAATAGTTTCATAATATGAAACAAATATTCTTACAAAAATTATCTTTCCAAAAAAAAATTGTACACGCTTTATTGAAGTTGGAGGATTTAATTCAATGATGACTTTGATTCTTTCAAGATCAATATAAACTCATTTATTGCTAATTATATACCCCAATAATTTCCCTTCAGAAACTACAAACAAGCACTTTTTTGGATTAAGAGAAATTCCATATAATCTGCACCTTTCAAAAACTTGTCTTAAATGATTGATATTTTCTTCCCTTATCCTAGAATGGACAGTGAGATCATCTTGATAATCAACCATAAACCTCCCTATTAAATCCTTAAAAGCATGATCCATATCTATTTGAAAAGTATCTCCAACACTCTTTAGGCCAAAAGGCATGTGAGCATAGGCATAGGTCTCCCATGGTGATATGAAAGCAATTTTAGGGATGTTCTCCTCTACAAATAATACTTTATTATATCCTAAAAATCCATCTAACATGGACATACAAGCTTATATTGTAACTTGTTGAAGCAAAAATTCCATGTTAGGTAGAGGATAGTTGTCTTTAATACTTTCTTTATTCATATCTCTGAAATCGACACACAAACGAATTTCTCCAGTTTTCTTCCTCACTATTACTGGATTGGAAATCCATTTTGAGTGCCTGATGGGAAAAATAATTCCAACTTTCTTCAACTTCTTCAGTTCTATATTTATCAAGTGTTTCAACTTTGGATTTATATTTTTTATTTTTTGTTTAAAAGTATTAACCCCCACTTTCAATGGTATGACATGTTGGAATTTTGATTTGTCATATGCCTTGAGATCATCATAGGTCCATGAAAAAACATAAAAGTATTCTTTAAATAATGTAGTATATTGGATAATTTCTTTTGGAGTACAATTGATCCCAAGATTCACATATCTAGGGGAAATTTATGTTCCAATATTTCTCTTTTGTGTTCCTTTCACTTTTCGCACAGATTCTTCTTCTTTTAAAATTTTGGCTTGATCATATCTTGTAAAGAAAGACTCAAATTTGATGCAATATTTTGGAACATGTGCAACATTATTATTACTTTATTCAAATTCATCCTCATTAGCAAGGAAATCATTCAACTCTTCATCATTCTCAAATACTTGGACTGATTCTTGATTATCAAGAACTAAGGGTCTAAAAATTATTTTTACTTGAAAAGTGTTCTTATTCTGGAGATCATCTGGATTAAACAATGATGCAACAAGCACCAAATAATCTGCTTTGTGGTTTTGTTCTCTAGGAGAAAAATATATGTTAAATGAACTAAATAATTCCATTGATTCATTTACTCTTTTCACATAAAGTTTCAACCTTTTCTTTTTTATTTTGTATTTTTGAGTTATCTGGTTTATAACCAATTCATAATAACCATTTATAATCAAATGTTCAATTTTCATTTCTAGTGCCAAGATCATCCCCTGAATCAATGTCTCATACTCTGCTTCATTATTTGTGCAAGGAAATTCCAATATGATAACATGCGGATGTATAATTTTATCAGGAATTTTGAATACAACTCCAACACCATTCCCTGAACTTGAACATGCACCATCGAATGACATTCTCCAGAATCCATTGAAAGATTTTTCTTCCCTTTTGAAATATTTAATTGTTTTGAATCGAGCACAACATAATTTACGATACCTACATCAACATAGTATTCTATCAATTCATTTTCTTTATTCTTGAAAGAGAAAAGCTTTATATTCTCATGCAGAACCTTGAGCATTGTTCCATATTTATTTGGTAGTATCATGCAACTACCGTCATTCATGATATAACCTCCAATCATTGATGATCAATAACTTATGATGACTACTCCATAGGTTGGAGGAATATCAACCACTATGATGGTGAAAATTGTGATGATATGAGGGGTGGTTGTGATCCAAGCATAGAAGTCTTTAATTTCTCCATAAGAAAGAACTTTTCTGGAATCAATGAAATAAATTCTCTCACTCATCTCATAATATCTAGTACAACTCATACCAATCACCGCCATTACTAATAGTAGCATAATGTTATTTGTTGCTCCGGTGTCTACCAAACAATTATGAAGTGATACATCATGATTCTCTATTGAAATATAAAAAGGGGGAAGTTTTCCTTTCAACCTGACTATTGATATGTTTTGACTTTGCCTTGGATTTTTAGCAACATAATCCATTCTACTGCTTGGCTCATCCAAAATTCTTACAAGGTTTTCTCTCTTCTGTGGAATTTTAATCACTTCCATGAAAGGCAAGGTGATTCTCAATTTGGAAATATCTTCAACTATATTATATGTCATCTGTTGAGGAGGATTTAAAACTTTTTTTTGTTTACTTATTTCCAAACCACTTGATTTGTTCTTCTCCTTTTCCTTTTCCTTTTCTTTTTCTTTTTCTACATTTTATTTTGGTCTAAATTTATTTACTTGTGCTTGTGACTGGAAAACATTTTCTTGTGAGATATATTTCTCCTCTTGCTCATTGAATATATACATGGATGACTCACCTTCATCTATCTTTACAGATTCAAGATTTTATTCTTGAATATAGTGTACCTCTTTATCGATATTTTGTTCATCGAAAGCATCTTCAAGTACTACTGCATTTGGATTTTGTGCCCTTGGCAATATTTGTCTTTGTTGATCATCAATACCATAATTTCTTACTCTTTTTTAATGAATTGGATTCCTCCTTTGCTATAGAACATGCATTCTCGGCTTAGGATTATAATTATCATTCCTATTTAATCTAGTGATTTCATTTTGCATCTATCAAATAGTTCGATTCATCTGTGTTATTTCCATCCTTTGCTTCATTTCTTGTGAAAACTTTGGGTCATTTCTTAAATTAGGAATTGTTCCTTTGAACCAGTTCCTTGAGTTTCAATATTACGATTTCTGTAATCTTCGACTCTTCTTGAAGTTGATGTCGCTTGATCATAAATGGTAAGATCGTCCATTCATTTTTTAATTTTTCTAAGGACAAATTCAGGGTCTAAACTAGTTTCCAACATAATTTCTTCCATTTCCGTGGAATTTTGTATTGAATGATATAAATATTCAATTAAAAAATCTCTAATGGAAAACTTCACATTTGAGGGCATTGCATTTTTATAATAGCCCAGTATTGCTAGATCATTTGGATTTTTCTCTTCATGTATTTTATAGAGTGTTTTGAAAAATATTAGATTGAAATCTCGAATCATTTATCCTTAATCATGTGAATTTGGGTGAAATTAGTGAGGAGAGTATGGTATGCTACTGGAGGAGAATACACGGTAAAAGATTATCTCTCAATATCATCAAAATTTGAAATAGATCTTACGGGAAGAGATGTGTACCATTCATATACCTGGTTGGTCAGTGTCTAGAGGAATAATCTCACCATAAAATCATCATGTTGTATCAAATCAAAATCACACATGTCTAAGAACAAATCCATATGTCTTTTAGGATCAACTCTTTTGTCTCCAGAAAATGTTGGCAATGCTCAATGTGCCTCTCATGCCTTTCCTCATTTCTTTCTTCCATATCCTCCATGATTTGATATTTTTCTTCTTCGGTATTTGAAATTTCTCCTTTTTCTTTGATTTTATTAATTTTACTTCTAGTAACATGGCCTTTATATGATTCTAGTTTCAATTCCTTTATTCTCTAATTTGTCTTCTAATAATTTCTCTTTTTTCTTCTTGAAAAGTATTTTTATAAGATCTTTCCAATTCTTTGGGAGTCTAAGCAGTTTCGAGGACTAGATTTTACAATTGATGTAAAATACTTCTTTGGTTTCACAATCCAATTTGCAACTGGTGTTGTTTAGGTTGAGTCATGAGTAATATTGGTATAAAACCAATTTTTTTTTTGAGTTCCCCAGTATCGTCGCCAAAAATGTTGACATTTGAATCTGCTAAGACTGAAAGGACAACTTGACGAGGATGTTAATCCCCTTGTGTTTTTAAAGAGGTGGTACTCCTTTGTGATTTTTTCAAATATTTTAAAACATAAATTGGATTATTCCAATAAGACAAACCCAAATCTTTATCGCTCAAAGAAATTTAAAATATCATAAAATACAATAGTTCCTCATAAATGGACCAGGAATTGTAAACCTCACATTTGCTAGAAATGAATAAATTCCAGGAAATGACAGAAAATTCTCACATCCCTAACAGTTTTTCACATTCAAAATAGAAAAGGAAAATGGTCCAGTGCACAAGATAAATTTGAAAGAGAATTACTTATTGAGGTAAAATATAAGAGTTTGATAAGTCAACTTCAAATATCTTATACTCAAAACTCATAGTTACAAGACACAATCGAAATTAACTCCAAAATAGTTCTCTAGAATTTCTCAAAAATAATATGAGTCTTTTACAGTCTTAGAAAATTAAAGGTGTTCATCCACAAATGGATTGGGATTGGGGCTCCCTTGGACCATTAAATACATATGAGAAAGATAAAGAAGAAGATGCAGAACTGGAACAAGGTGCGAGCAACAAAATCTGGACTAAAGACAAAAGAGAAGTTAACAGAATTTGGTTATATTCTTCCAATGAATAGAACTAGATGAACTTTGAAAAAAGGAATAAATGTCATCAATATAGACTTACTATGATGGAATATTTTCTTTACTTTGATGTTTTTGGTGTCCTTTTATCTTCCTTGCTAACAATTTTTGGACGGGTACTAACTGTTGTTTCTTGATTTTCCTCGGTAATCTTGATTAGGGAATTTAAAACCATTCTTCTATGTAATCCTTCATCCGAGCCATGTTTCTCTCATGTTTAATTTTAACATCAAATAACTCACCTTCCAAATCTCTTAAAGCATGTGAAATATTGTGAATTACTCTTCAATCTCTTGATTTTTGTTTGCATAATCTACTAGCCAAAGTTTGATTTCTCTTTCATTTTAATAAATTATACTATTGAACTTTTCAGCTGAAATGTTTTTCAATATGTCCACGTGTTCCTCAAATTGTTGTTTCGTCATAAATATAGAATTTACGATTAATATTGAGTCTCGTACTTCTCTGGTGTTTCCTGTCAACTCTATCTCGGTGAGTTTTTTGAATAACATTTTCTTTTTATTTACAATTTCATTGAAATTGTCCATAATGTCCTTCAAAATACTGATCTATTTGATATATCATTCTTTCAATTGTTTCATTATGGATGGGGTTGGCAAGTCTTCTTCCCTTCTTTTGAGATCGGTCATGTTGGAAACTTTGATTACAAATGGTATAGCGACATCTTTGTAAAAACCTTCTTTATGTTTATAATCTTCTTTAAAGAATTCATTATAATCATTTACTCGAGATACAAAATAAATAATATTACCAGATACATCCCATGCTTCCATGATGAGTGACATTCTTCTTTTTATATTTTCCTCAAATCTTTTCTGACATGCATTAACAAACTTGATGATTTCTTCAACTTCAAATTAGGTGTTCCCGACTTCCCAATGGCTAATGAGCTTGCAAGAATAGGGGGAGGCATCAAGGTGGATTCCAGTTCTCTGACTTTTTATTTTAATTTGGAATTATGAGCTTCTAATTCATCAATTGAAACATCCAAGGCATCATCAGTTACCTTGTGTATCTTATAAATTTGAGATGCAAGAAACTTACTAAAATCATATTCAAAATGTGATCTTCCTTTTTTGTTTTTCTGATTTACTCCTTCAAATACTAGCTTTCTGGAATCTCTGTCAAATAGTGCATTTTGTAGAGTAAGTTATTCTTCTTCTGAAAAATATTCGTCTTGTGTGGCTATTTCAACTGAAATTTGTTGGGTTTCTTGTAATCTCTATTCTTTATCAGGGAAATGTATATTTTCAATATCAACTTCAAGATCCATATCCTCAAGAGATAATTTATTTGTTTCATTTTTCGATACCTGTTTCTCTAACTCTTCTTGTGGGGAAACCTTTCTCTTCTTTCTTACTTGAATTTTGTGGGGATTTTCCATTTTTCCTTAAGGAGGATTTTTATCACCTCCTCCACTTGAATTGCCACTTGAAATATTTTTTTGTTGTGCTATTGTTTGAACATTGTACTTGGGTAAGCCACTTTTCTATGAAACTTCTAGAGATTGGGCACCTTTTTCATTTGTAGCCTTTCCTTTTTTCTTAGGATGATATGTAGTGCTTATTAGAATCTCAATATCGTCAATAGGCTGCACCAGAGTATCTTGAGTATTACCCTCTTCTTCCCCAAATATAATTGTTTGGGTAAATGCATTACTGAATCCTATCGACAGTATGTGGTAAAAACAAATATGACTTGGGTCAAAACCTTTTATTTTTTCTGCATATTTCAAATTCAAATGATCGAAATGGGATGAGAATTCATCGATTTTGGTTATGATTCTTAATACAATTTCTCCGATCTTCTATGATAATGGGATACATTTCCATTTTCTCTTCTCATGAAAAAAGTGAAGCCAAAATCCATACTTCTTAGTGGCTTTGGTGTTCGATTACTAAGAGGGGGGGTGAATCAGTAATGAGAAATTATACCACTTTTAACCACAATATGTATTCTTTAACTTTTACCAATAGTATTCAATAGTTCATAATATATATCATAAGAATGTAAACATAGGCAACATCACATCAACATCACATCAAGAACACAATGCACCAGGTTTTTCATGGAAACCAAAATGGGAGAAAACCATGAAATGATTTCTTATATATATCAAGAATTCATTCATAGGAAGAACCAACTTCCAAATTCTCCAATATCAAGAATTCATTCATAGGAAGAACCAACTTCCAAATTCTCCAGTTGCAACTGGAAAGAGGCTTCAACCCCCTATTCTTAGGCTCCAACCCAAAGGAAGCTACAACTCCCTAAATTCTCTGGCTCCAACCAAAAGGAGGCTACAACCCCCTAAGTCCTCCTGCTCCAACCACATAGTTCCTAGGCATCAACTTGAAGGAATATCCAACTCCCTGATTCTATGACTCCAACCAGAAGGAGGATACAACACCCTTTCATTGCCCCGTCCTGCTACCCTAAAATATAAATGTAGACCAACTGTCATGGACTCTGTCACTATCACTTCCACAAACTTCACCACTGCCATTGTCATTGTTACTGTCACTGCCACTGTCATTGTTACTATCACTGTCACTGTCACTGTCACATCAACCTGTCCAACTTGTCACTGTATCATCCAAAAAACTAGATCCACTCTCATCCATATGCAACTGATGCCAAGATAACCAAGAACATATATCAAATCATATGCTCAACATCAACAAAACATGCCTCTACCAAGCATGCATCAAGAACACCAACATATCATCACAAGATATGTGCATGTACCATACCGTGTATCAAACATGTACCATGCATCAACAATGCATCATCCTGTACCACAACATGTACCATCAGTCATGTACCAACATTGTACATCAACTATGTATATCAAAACCATACCATGTACCAACCATGTACATCAACCATGTGCATCAACACCATACCATGTACCCACCATGTACCATGAAATGTGCATCAACCATATGCCAAGAATATGTGCCAAATGTGTACCAAGAATGTATATAGATCACCAACAAGTTCCTCATACATATACCAAAAATCTCAAACAATGTGCCCAATATCCAACCTGCTCCTCAAACCATGTGCCCCAACCATTTACCATATCACTCATGGCATGTCTCAATCATGCCATGAACCATAACATCATCAACATGTAACCCTCAAAACATACATGTAACTCTATAAAAGCACTAGTGTATGTGATCACAGACCTGCATACCTTCCTTAACTTCAACAACAAGATAATAGCATTTTCATCAAACATTGCGTTAGTCTCACGGGAATAGTTTTGGATTAGTCACCAAACCTAACTTTAAACAAGCATAACTTTGTACCTGTAATGAATAAATGTCTGAAAATTGTACCCAATATTATGTTGATCAATTGGGTTGGTTTTCATTGATTTCAGCCCTTGAAGCAAGTCTGGTAGAAAATTTCGGTAGCCCCAACAGTATAGTTAAGGGACTTAAGTTTTTTTTATGTATAATGGTATGAAGGTTAGTATATCCGTAGATAAGACTATTCTAGATGGCTAGTACATGTCATGTCATTTCTGGTGATATGTGGAACGTCACATAACTCCTCATTGTTAGAGATTTATGGCCTTTTAAAGTTGGAGAACCCTCATGAGTTATCTAGAAGGTCAAAGAAGTTAAATTA
>CBVK0100620219.1:0-13294 GCA_900067695.1 Picea abies | reverse complement strand
AAGTTCATGCTAAATTGAAATGAAACTACATGTGCTTGAGCTAAGCATTAAAAATTCAACACAAACTACTATTCACAATGATCATAAATTGAGCAATGCATATTTTTTTCATTCTTGGTACTTAATAGAATGGGAAAATGAAAGTCATGATCTTTTAGGGGCCAATTCACGACAAATCATGAATTTTATAACTTTTGGTAAAAAAAAATTGCCCATTTCGATTTTAAATAGCATACTTTTGGGTGAATACCTTGATAAAAATCGCATAGTAGTTTTCCTCGCTGCAATGGAGTTTGTATGTGAAAGTTAAGCTCTTGACGAGTTGACCATTGCTTTGTCCACCGCAATACCATGTGGAGGCCACATCAATTCCATTACTCACACATGCAGAGCTTGTCATGTATTATTTCCCAAGAATATTCTAGAGTATCCAAAACCCTAACCCTAATTGAAAGGAGGGGATGCAATACCTTAACCTCTTATGGCTATGAGGAGTTATAACCTTATCTGCAAGGAGAGAAATGGGTTCCATTCCTATTGCAAGAGTTCTTTTTTCCATAGTTGAGCAATGCAAAGGAAAGACATCAGGGAGTAGAGCAGAGGAAGAAGGCGGCCCTGTTGAAGTTTGTATCAACTCACGAAGTTTATGTACTGCACAGTGACTTAGTTTTCTTTGTATTTGGCATTTGCATTGTAATTCTTAGCAATAATAAAAGCAAGGCACTATCCTTTATTTTTGGTTGCCGTTTTTCCCTCATGGGTTTCTCTAGGGTAAAGCATGCATCCATGGTATCCTATGGTGTGTTTTTACCGCCGTAGTTCTATTCTTATTCCTTAGTTAGTTTAAAGAGTACCGACGATGTGTTTTTAGTGCTGTTAGAAGCTCATACACAAAATCATTGCTCAACCAACTATAACTTTGTTGTATTTGCAATAGCAACATTATGATCTATTGTGACAACCTATCCATTGGGATATCCAAGATAGTTTACAGATCCTATGGTATCTGAGCAATTTTCTTTGGGAGTTATTGTGGAATGGGTTGCAGACTGCAGTATATGCTTACTAGACTTAGGAAGTCTAAATCAATGGAGAATTGCACCTTGTGGATCTAGAGATTGACACAGGGAAGGAAAAGAAGCATCATCAAGCCTTAGATGTGGTAGATCAACCAGGAAATATACCTGACGATGGATTGGAGGCAAGGTTTGCAAAGTTGGAATTTCAAGTCTTTGGCATTTCCAAGAGTATGCAATATTGATTTAAGCTTGAGAGCAAGTTCAAACCTTTCATGGAGCATTTCAAGTCTCTAGAAACTTGAAAAAAAGGATGAAAAAGAAGAGCCAAGGAAAGAAAAGAGAGCTTTGACAATCCCTCTTCCCATTGTTTGTTCAAAGTGGAAGCTAAAGTGGATATCAAATCCTATAAAAGTGATATCGATGTTAAATTGAATCATTGGTTGCAGTGAATTGAAGTTTATTTTAGTGTCCATAATGTAAGTGAAGAGTAGAAAATATTTGAGGAAAAAAGTGGAGCAAAAAATAGCATTTGCTTGACTAAAGTTAGAAGGACATGCCCAAATTTGTCGGGGAAGCTATACAAAGACCCTTAGACTGACAAATGATCGACTAGTAACCAAGTGGTAGAGGTATTCAAAGACCTCATCAAGTCCTAGTTTTATCCCATCAGGTATGAAGTGCACCAAAGGATTTGTTGGTGCTACTACTAGCAAAGACAAGGGCAAAGTGTACAAGAGTACACCATTGGATTTATAAAACAACACACTCAATCAGGAATATCTTCCAAGAATCTGGAGTGAACCTCTTCGTCACTTCACCTAAACATTGTTGAAATATTGTAACTGCAAAGTGTATTCTTATTATTATTTGATATATTATTCATTGGATCAATCCCCATTGTGGATTGATCATGTTGGCTATTGTAAAAGGACCAAATCCCCTTTTGGGAATTGGTCATAATATAATTGTAATAGGCAAAAGAAGAAGTCGGCCCCAAAATATATCAAAGAGGTCCCAGAATATAATAAAGGTGGTTATAACCACCCAGGAGAAGAAGTCGGCCCTGCCAGTGAAAGGACACTCCCACATGTGCCAGTCTTGTATAAATAAGGAGGCTAGCGCCTCACTTAGACACACTCACTTGTTCATTGAGAGACAAGTTTCAGAGCTGCAGTTGGAGAAGAGAGAGAGAGAGAGAGAGGCACATCTTTGGGAGAGGACATTGTGTACTTGTTTGAGTTATCTCTTGGCATTATATTGGCTATTAAGGAAGTTTTGCTGGGTTTTCTGCTCCATGAGGGTTTCCCAGGATAAATGATGTGTCTCTTGTGATTGTGTATTTCTCAGTGATTCTATCTTATGCTATTGTTATCTATTGAAATGCAAAGAACTATAATAATGGCTTAAACATTAACAAACATACATTATAACAAGGATGAATCCATAGGGATAAATAATTATTATGTATTATTCGTTGTGATGTTCTTGAGATACAATGGATGTTTATAAATACACGCAAGGTTTGATAAGCCACGTCCTTTGGGAAAATGCATGGCTATCATTATTTACAATATAATCACAATATACTAAATGTAGAATATTGATCTTATATGACTACTTGTACAACATAAATGATTATACATTATTTCGTAATGGTAATTGGTAATATACTTTAGGTATATTACAAGTTTTCTCCCCTTAAAAATGCTTTGTCCTCAAAGCGTAGACAAGGAAAAACTTCTTTTGATAGAATGAACAATATTTTTGTAACTGTCGTCGATTAAATAAGGTTGAGGACACAAGACAATATGACTTTCGAAGCCTTGAACAATATTGTCACATGGAAAAAGGATCAATCCATCCGAACTCAATTCTTTTTGCTTTTAATCCTTGATGGTTGATTCTTGCATAATTTTCTTTCCTTTGATTCCATGTACTGTTGTTATAACTTCTCCAATTTGTAGTAGTTGTTGGTATCTGAAAATGTCCTATTGAATAATGGTTTTGTGATGCCCTACTCCATGAATATTGATGAGTATTTCATCTTCTTCCTTGATAATGATAATATTGATCTTCTTGTCTTCCTTGAAAACTTCCTTGGTAATGAGGATGTCGATATGGTTTCACATGTGATGGTTTTCCTTCATTTTGCATACCCATTACATCTGTCTTAATTCCGAAGACAATGACATCCTCTATCCTCCTTTCTTGGTCTTTGATTACTCTAGCCTTGGAGATAATACCATTATATTTGACATGTACATTCTCCAAATGGAGTTCAAATACTTTAAGTATCTTCTGGTGGCCTTCTTGAATCTTGTCTTCTTTCTTCTTTTGAAGTTGCAATATGACCCCATCTATCAAATTCTTACGTCCTTCCTTTGTTCTAGATTGCATTTTTGATTTTACCTCATCAATATTTAGGGATTCTTTAACCTTATTGCAAAAATTTCTCTTCAAGTTTTTTGATAATATCTTCATCCCTATTCTTTGATTCAAACTCTTGTAAATGCCTTTTCACCTTCTTAACATCATTAAGAAGTTGTTGATTATGCTTACGTAACCTTTTGATTTCTTCATCTTTCTTTTTCCATTCTTCCCTTAACTCATCATTTTCCAACTTCCCTTTGCTTTGATACCAATTGGAGTGAACCTCTTGGTCACTTCACCTGAGCATCCATTATAACAAGGACGAATCCATATATTCCTCAAGTGATAAATAATTATCATTTATTATTCACTGACATGTTCTTGAGATACAATGGATGCGTATAAATACACGTAAGGTTTGATAAGTCATGTCCTTTGGGAAAAGTTATGACTATCATTAATTACAATATACTAAATGTAGAATATTGATCTTATATGACTACTTGTACAATATAAATGACTATACATTATTTCATAATGGTAATATACTTTAGGTATAGTACAGAATCCTGATATATTCATCAAGTATTTGGGTGGTCTATACAATCATTTAAGGTGGCAATTAATGCTCTTCAAGCCCAAGTCCATTGATAAGGTTTGTGTACAAGCATAATGCCTCGAGATGGACAAGAAGAGAGAACAACCAAATGCTTCAAAGTAGATAGACCAGTAGGTCTTGTTGACCACCTATTTCGACTAGGGGGTCAGCTCCATGTTCCATGAAGCTATGTACCTGATGGTGCAACAAAGTTGAAGACTTTCTGGTTCTGCAAGGCAATTTTTGCCCCCAACACTTCTCGTATGTCATATTCTTTGAGACACCTAAGTCAAAGTACTCCCTGATTGCCTCATGCCCACAAACATTTGCATGTCACTTTGACCAACAAACTTTTGAGAATATAAACCTCTTTTACTTTGTAGGGTTGCCATTTTTAAATAAACAAATCTCCTAAAAGAACGGAAACAAGTTCAAATGTTGAACCCCAAAAGAACATAACTTCTACGTGTTAGAACAAAATCTAGCACCCCCATATGATGTAAAGTTCAAAGCATCATGGGGCTAGTCTTGTGCAGCTAAGGAAGGCTACCAACTGTCACCACAATAGCTCTTCCTCTCACTTTTGGTTGGATCTTCTCCAACTCAAGAGGGGCTTCCCAAAAAGGTTGGATTGCTAATGCTATAGAGTGGAGGCACAAGGTGATTTAGTGAAGAGTTAGCCTAAGCAGCGGTAGTAGTATAATGGAATAATGATTGGTGTGAGAAGGGAAAGATGAAGGAAAACCCCAAGACCAAGTGCCTAATGATTAATCACACCTTGGGCAAATGGAGTCAAGGGAGCATAGATCAAAGAGAGCAAGTGCATGAAAATTTAAGGCAATAGGGGCTGCTATGCATGTCACAAATCAGCCTTAGCTTACTAATGTTTATAGCAGAAAATTACCTTGGAAGGCCAAAGTTGCTATACGTGAGCATTGTTATGAAAGTGAGATTATGTTAATCTAGCAAAAAATGGTTTATTAGATGGTAGGATAACATAACAACAATAGCAATAAGTGTGAATTTTCCAAACCCTAGTTGACTGCTGTCCTATGCTTCTTTATTAAAAAAATCAGATCTCGAATTTACTCAATAGCAGAAATAAATATCTGAGCATGCATCTATCACACAAATAGCTGGAAAATACAACGAAAGCATAAAACACAAAACCTGATATCTGTCCTTCAAATCAGTTTATCATTAATGACTCAAAACTTACAAGGACACCTCAAAAAATGAGGTTTTCTACTTGCTGAATGAGAAAACTGCGAAACAGGTCTGAGAAACCTGCGATATGACTCTGTCCGTACGACTGTACGAATCTGTACGGTCTGTCTGTACAACTGCACAAAACTCACTACATGGATAGATCTGCAACCTGCAATCACTGCTACTGCTGGGCTACTCTTCTCACTACTACACTGTTTTCTCCTTTCCTCAGCCTCTTTCTTCGCCTTCGAACAAAACTGTCTTCGTGAAGAATGAATTTGTCTCTACCCTCTACCTTGACTTACCTCTGTACTTCAGTTAAAACTCTAATCTACCAAAACCCTAATCTCTTAGTGAGATCAACGGTTGAGATTAGTCTAAATCACTAATGCATTAAAAAGGCACTTTATTAGTCTCAATAACTAATTAATAGGCTTTCACTTTATAAGTAAAGTGAATTACAAAATAGATTTGAGTTGGATGACTTCACACATGTTTGACACAACTTGTGCTGAAGTTCCTGTTCGAGCTACAAACATCAACAATAAGAGAGGTCGAAACCTCACATTACCCTATCCAAATGAAGCATAATTCATTACGAGGCAATCCTAATATGCTACAAGGGTTTCTTAATGCAAAAATAAGCACGTGGAAAGTAAGTGCACAAACAAAGCCTCACATAAAAATGATGTTATACCTCCAATCCTCCATTCAAGCTCCATGCATATGATGTACAAATGAAGTCCAAGGGTAGAGCTCCTCTATCCCCAAAATCTCAACTACCATTACAATGAAGAGAGGGCTCCTTGTTATAGAGTGAGCCTCTTTTCTCATACAATAAAATATTATTATCCTTCTAACTAACTCCATGACAAGTCAAACAAATTATAAAATATTGGAGTAGTGAAATCTCTCTTCAATCCATGGTTGACCAAATTAAGGCATGTGGATACTAGCCTCTCCAAGACAACTTGCCCTCATCCAAAAATAGTAGTGAAAGAGAAAGATAATGCTCATGAGAGGGGGCACACCATTAAAAATAGGCACCATACCAAGTCAAATGCCAAGTGTCCACATGGAATTCGCCCTCCAAGAATGCATGCATGCAAAATATAATAAAATAATTCTCCACATAGGAGGATGTGCTCCAAGGTCTGCCTAGGAGAACTCACCAAGTGCACCTTCCAAGATGCATGGGAGAATAAAACATATAATAATCCTCCTAGGAGAATGCTCCATAACAACCTTCTCCAAAAATAGCAAGAAGTCCACACAATGCATGCAACCAATCTGGATGTGTGAATCCCAAGACAACCAACTCCATGGATGAATGTGCAAGATGCCAAGTAAATGGAGCACTCCACAAGGAAGGATGTGGTCAACTCCCAAAATAGAAAGTAGAACCTCTCTCCACAAGTGCGCCCTCCAAGACAATCACCAGAAAACACAAGAAGAAACTTCCACATCTGTGCCCTCCAAGAAGAATCTCCAAAAATAGAAAGGAGACCATGCAAGAGCATGCAAAAGCCAAATTTGTGGCCCTTCAAGTATGCCATATGCCTCCAAATAAATGCCCTCCATGACCACCTCAAATAAAATAATATATGGGCCAAGTCAAAGATGTGAGGGCGTTCTCCAATCAAGGTAAAAAGATGCCAAGGGTAGCTGAAATATCCATGCAATAAATATGAGAGAGCACATATGAGGGGTGCACCATAGAAAAGTGTGCCATGTAACTATCTCGACCAAGCAAAAGTAATAAAATATCTCCATGTGAAGTGCACCCTGGGAGGAAGTGCCAAGATGGTTAGAACTCATCAATGCCATGCCAAAACCTTGTGTTGTTTCCCAATACCATGCACAAATCTGTCCAAACCATGTGCACAAGAGAAAGTGCACCCTAGGAGAATATGCCAACCTCTTCAACAATAAAATAAGCATGCAAATCTTTGAAATTGTTCCCAAAGAGAGGAGCGCTCCATAATAAAGCCTCAAATATCCTCCAAAATTCAAATAACTCCTCCAAGTGTGAACAACTACCAAGTGAAATAGGTGTTGAATATTGTAACTGCACAGAGTATTCTATTTATTATTGAGTCATTATTCATTAGATCAATCCCCTTTTGTGGATTGATCATGTCGAGCATTGTAATTGACCAAATCCCCTTTTGCGGATTGGTCAAACCCTAATTGTATTATGCAAATTAAGAAGTCGGCTCCCAAGCCTAATTAAAGTGGTTTTAACCACTAAGAAGAGAAGCCCTCCTTGCCCAGTGAAAAGACACTTTTCCAACACCTGCCATTTAGTATAAATAAAGGAAGCCAACGCCTCATTATCTCACTCACTCATTCGCTCATCAAGTGCGCAAGTTTGGTAGCTGCAGTTGGGAGAAGAAGGAAGAGAGAGGCGCATTGCTCAGTATTGGATATTATCTAGTGTTTTGGTTTATTGTCTTGGCATTGTATTGACTATCTATATTAAGGAAGTTTTTGCTGGGTTTTCTCCCCCATTAGGGTTTCCCAGGATAAATGTTGTGTATCTTGTGATTGTGTTTCTCTCAGTGATCCTACCTATGCTATTTGTTATCTAGTAAATTGAAAAGAAACCTAATAATAGCTCAAAACTTAACATGGTATCAGAGCTAAGCTAAAGATAGCACCTTTCACTAGATAAGCAAAAACCTCATTGTTGCCATACAAGAAAATTAGGGTTTTCTATTGAAGAGAAATTTTAGCCTAAAACTCATCAAGGAAGCGCGTCCTAGCCTAGCGAACTCTTTGGCAGCCTTAGCGCATTTTTTCAGTGGACAAAACTCCCGGAAAGTGAAACCCTAGTTTTCACTGGTACTAGGAAACCATAACCAGTACTAGAAGTACCGATCCAGAATTTCGTTGGTCCAGTTTGAAGGGGAAAACTTTGGATTTTTTGAAATCTAATTGCACCAGGCTACTCGCCTCAGCCAATCGCACCTCCTGGTAAGTTCATAATTAAATTCTGAGCATTTTCAATTTTTGGTCATTTTCCTAGCTCCAGGTCAAGATGTCTGTGCAAGCACTAAGCTTGTTGACAAGCTAGAAGGTGTGGAAAACTTCCGTTCCTGGAAGTATAGGATTGCACTCATTCTTGAAGAGAATGACCTAGCAAGATTCATTAAAGAAGATGTACCATAACCTACAGATGCTGCAACAAAAACAAAACACCAAAAGGACACGGTTAGGGCCAAAAGAATCATTGCAGACTCTATTAAAGATCACCTGATTCCTCAAGTGGCTTCAAAGAAAACTCCAAAAGAAATGTTTGATGCTCGAACCAGAATGTATGAAGGAAAGAACATCAATCGGAAGATGAATCTAAGAACTCAACTAAAAAACACAAGGATGCAAAAGGAGAAACAGTTCAGGAATATTTCTCTAGAATATCGCAATTCATGGAACAACTAGAAGCAATTGGAGACACCCTAGATGAGGATGAACTCATAATGACAGCTTTTAATGGCCTCACAAGACTTTATGATGCATTCACCCAAACTATTTGTGCCAGTAAGGAAAAACTACAATTTGACAGTCTTTGGGAAGAATGTGTTCAAGAAGAAGCAAGAGTAGCTAACCGAGAAGCAATACTATTAAGAGATGAAGATCAAGTCCTAGCTACTCATACCAAAGGAGGAAGGAAGAGGTCTTACTTCCAGAAAAATACCCATCAAGATAAGGAGTCTCACTCCCCAAACAAATTCATCCATAAAGAATCTCACCCTCCAAGGAGATTCTAGAAGTTTTAGAAGGTCAAAGAAGAGAAAACGATTTCTCATCCTACCAATGTTACCATTGTGACAAGATGGAACATATTGCTAAAAATTGTCCAGCTAGACGAGAAGAATACAAGAAGAGAAACAAAAGGCACCATGCCCATACAATTGAAAATGAAGAGCTACCCACAAAGATGATAAAAGAACAGATTGAAGACTATGTCTTAATCTCTGCCCTCTCAGGATCAGTGACACCTGGTGAGGACACTTGACTCATAAATAGTGGTGCTTCCAAGCACATTACAGGTCAAAGAGACATTCTCTCTTGCTTTACAGAAATAACTTTTCCCAGAAAGTTACACTTGGAGATGATTACCAGTACCCTATCAAAGGAGTAGGAGAATCGAATTACAAGCTTGATTTAGGGACCGCAATGAAGATGAAGGATGTACTATATGTACCAGGTTTGACAAAGAATTTACTTTCTATCTCAACTTTAGATAAGAAAGGCTCCAGAGTTGCTTTCATAGATGGAGAAGTTCTTATGTGGTCCAAAGGAAAAACCATAGAAGAGACAATTGTTATTGGAAAAGAAGAAGGTGGCTTGTATAAGCTAAAAGGTCACTCAGAAGCAGCCTTGACTCATTCCATTGAGAATCCATGCAAACTTTGGCATAGAAGACTAGCTCACATCAACTACAAGGCATTACCATATGTAAGCAAGGCAGTCATAGGTCTACCAAAATTGAAAGTTGATCATGAAGGTGTGTGCAATGGATGTGCACAAGGAAAGAACATCGAGAACCCTTTCTCGAAAAGAGACAATAAAGCAGACAGAGTCCTAGAGCTCATTCACTCAGATGTATGTGGCCCAATGCCATCAACATCCATAAGTGGGTATGTATACTATGTGTCTTTTATTGATGACTATTCTTGCAAAACCTAGGTTTACTTTTTGAAATCAAAAGATGAAGTGTTCAGTAAATTCAAGGAATTCAAAGCCTTGATAGAGAATCTCTCTGAAAGAAAGATCAAGATAATCAGGTTAGATAATGGAGGAGAATACACCTCAAAAGAGTTTGTAAACTTTTGTAAAGAAGCCGAGATTAAGAGGGATCTAACCACTCCCTACAATCCTCAACAAAATGGTGTAGCAGAAAGAAAGAACAGAACTATAATTGAAGCAGTGAAGACTATGATCCATGATCAAGATCTTCCAATGCACTTATGGGTAGAAGCAGCAAGAACAATAGTGTATGTACATAACAGATTATCTCATAGTGCACTTGGGTTCAAAACCCCCGAAGAGATGTTCTTCGGAAAGAAGCCAGAAGTAAGCCATCTCAAAATATTTGGCTGTCCAGTATTTGTACACATTCCGAAAGAAAAGAGAACCAAGCTGGACCCTTCAGGAAAGAAGGGAATATTTGTTGGATACTGTGAGTTTTCCAAGGCCTTCAGAATTTATATACCAGGTTACCATCATATTGAGATCAATAGAGATGCAACCTTTGATGGAGATGCAACACTCAAGAAATCAAGAAGATGCCAGCTTGAATAAGTATATGAAGAACAACCTGTAGCTCCCAGAGTTGCAGAACCAGTGAGGGAAGTCATAACTTCTCTTGATGAGGAGATTTTAGAAGATCATGACATAATAGAATCTCAAGAACCTCCCCAGATGACGATCTCCCACAAGAGAAAGCCAGCCTGGGCAAGGGAACTTATTCAAGATGGAGAAAAGTATGGTGCCCCCGAAGGAACCATGAGACAAGTCAAGAAACCCAAGCCATTCTCCAGTTACATGGCTTTGATGTGTGATCTCTTAGAGAAGGAGCCTACTTGCTTTGAAGAAGCCATTCAAAAGAAAGAATGGGCAGATGCCATGATAGAAGAATACCAATCCATTATAAAGAATGATGTATGGGAAATAGTTCCCAGACCGAAGAGCAAGGATGAGCTATCTTTCAAATGGCTATACAAAATAAAACATGTTGCTGATGGAAGTATTGAGAAATATAAAGCAAGATTTGTAGCTCGTGGTTTTTCTCGAAAGGAAGACATTGATTATGAAGAGACGTTTTCTCCTGTAGCCAGATACACCTCAATCAAAATCATCATAGCCCTTGCAGCTAAGATGAAATGGAAGTTACACTAGATGGACATGAAAACAACTTTTTTAAATGGTGTCATAGAGGAGGAAGTGTATATAGAACAACCTCAAGGGTTTGAAGTTGAAGATAGAAAGACTCATGTATGTAGATTGAAGAAGCCTTTGTACGGATTGAAACAAGCTCCTAGAGCTTGGTATGGAAGAATTGACAGTTTCCTGACGAGATTGGGCTTTACTAAGAGTAAAGTTGACTCTAACCTTTACTTCAAGGTTATGAATGATGAGCCTATTGTATTGCTATTATATGTAGACGACTTATTTCTAACTGGAGAAGAAAAGCTCATCACTGATTGTAAGAAGAAGCTCGCTGCAGAATTTGAGATGAAAGACCTTGGCCTAATGCACTATTTCCTGGGTCTTGAGGTCTGGCAGAGCCTAGAGAAGATCTTCCTCAACCAAGGGAAGTATGCAGTTGAAATACTAAAGAGGTTTGATATGTTGGAGTGCAAATCCATGAATACATATGGAAACTAAGTTGAAGCTCCTGGTAGATACTTCGTCAAAATTGGTTGATGCTACACTGTACAGACAGATCATTGGATCGTTGATGTATCTGACGAACACAAGGCCGGATATATGTTTTGCTGTGAACACCTTGAGTCAATTTTTGGTAGAACCCAGACGTGCTCACATTGTTGCTGCAAAACATGTGATGAGATACCTTGAGGGTACGTTGGATTTTGGTCTCAGTTATAATGGAGATCAAGACTTCAGACTGAGTGGATATATCGATTCAGATTGGGTTGGGAGTGTCTATGACAAAAAGAGCACCTTGGGATGTTGTTTCAGTCTGTGGTCAGCCATGATCTCATGGCAGAGTAGGAAGCAATCAAGTATTTCTCTTAGCACGACAAAAGCATAATACATTGCTGCATGTTCCGTCAGTTGTGAAGCCATATGGCTTCGAAAGTTGTTGACAGGTCTATTTGATTTAGAGATGGAAGCAACCATGATTCTATGTGATAAAGCTCCATAAGGATGATAGAGAACCCTATGTTCCATGACAAGTCAAAACACATAGAGATCCGATATCATTACATTCGTGATATGGTGCAGAAAGGAGCCATAAAACTCCAGCATGTTGGAACGAATGAACATGTTGCTGATGTGTTGACCAAGCCTCTGTCTCAAGTAAAGTTTGAGCACTTTCTAGACAAGCTTGGTGTAGTCCGAAAGGACCTCCCTCGAAAGGGGGAGTATTGTTGATGCCAACCTTGTGCTGAAGATTTCTAGCTTCGTGCTGATGTTGTTGTGATGCCAGCCTCGTGCTAAAGATTTCCAACTTCGTGCTGATGTTGTTGTGATGCTAGCCTCGTGCTGAATATATCCAGCTTCGTGCTGATGTTGTTGAGATGCCAGCCTCGTGCTGAAGATTTCCAGCTTCGAGCTCATGTTGTTGAGATGCTAGCTTCGTGTTGAAGATTTCCAGCTTCGTGCTGATGTTGTTGAGATGCCAGCTTCGTGCTGAAGATTTCCAGCCTAGTGCTGATGTTGATGATGCTCCAGCCTTTGTGCTGTGATGCTGTTGTTGTTGATGTTGTATCAGCCTTGTGTTGTTACTGATGATGATGATGTATT
This sequence comes from Picea abies, assembly GCA_900067695.1. Classification (NCBI taxonomy): domain Eukaryota; kingdom Viridiplantae; phylum Streptophyta; class Pinopsida; order Pinales; family Pinaceae; genus Picea; species Picea abies. The sequence goes on along the minus strand of CBVK0100620219.1, from coordinate 601 downwards.
AGTGTTATACTAATCCATGTTGATGCAGATGATGATGATTCCATTCTAGCTCCTTGTTGTGGATGATGATGTTGATGATGAGAAAAACTTTTGATGATTTATAGATATGCCAATCAATGTTCCAGATGCTGTTGATGTTGCTGCCCTCTCTCTCTCTCTCTCGATGTTGTAAAATACACTTGTTAAGGGGGAGTGTTGAAATATTGTAACTGCAAAGAGTATTCTATTTATTATTGAGTCATTATTCATTAGATCAATCCCTTTTTGTGGATTGATCATGTCGGGCATTGTAATTGACCAAATCCCCTTTTGCGGATCGGTCAAACCCTAATTGTATTATGCAAATTAAGAAGTCGCCCCCCAGGCCTAATTAAAGTGGTTTTAACCACTAAGAAGACAAGTCGGCTTTGCCCAGTGAGGAGACACCTTTCCAGCACCCGCCAACCAGTATAAATAAAGGAAGCCAATGCCTCATTATCTCACTCACTCATTCGCTCATCAAGTGCGCAAGTTTGGTAGCTGCAGTTGGGAGAAGAAGGAAGAGAGAGGCGCATTGCTCAGTGTTGGATATTCTCTAGTGTTTTGGTTTATTGTCTTGGCA
>CBVK0100620212.1:0-18917 GCA_900067695.1 Picea abies | reverse complement strand
ACAGTTCCTCATTGTCTTATAAAAAAGTCAATTTAGGAACTAGTGAAAACCCTCAGTGTATCAACTTAGGCTTGGGATGTTCTAGACAAGAAAAAGCTGCTTTTGTTAAATTATTTAAAGAATTCAAGGATGTCTTTGCTTGGACTTATGTTCCACATACCACCAGAAATGGAATGAAATGTAATATCCATATATAATAGTATTACCTTAAAATATATCAAAAATCATACCATTATCTATCAAACAAACTTGGGTCCATTACCCAAACCTGGGTTCTCCAACTTCTCATGGCCATAACTCTCTAACCGTGAGAAGTTATGTGATGTTCCACATACCACAGGAAATGGAATGACATGTATTATCCATATAGAATAGTATTACCCTCAAATATATTAAAAATCATACCATTATACATGAAACATCCTTGGGTCCATTACCCAAACCTTTTGTGCTACCATAATTTGCTATCGGACTTTCTTCAAGGGTTGACATCAATGACAAACAACCTTAATCAACAAAGTATTGGGTAAATCTATAGAGAATGCCTTATACTTTGTACTTGCATTGTTTACATACCTGAGAAAAGAGAGCAAAGCAACCTCACCTTCTAATTGGGTTTTCTTCTGTAAGGGTTTCCTAGAGAAAATCTTTGTGTTATTTTGTGGATGGAGTGTGATTGTATTTTACTTTTATTTATTTTTTGCATTTTATATATTTGATGCAATGGAAAAAAATCAAGAACTAAATATTATGGAATCTAAAGGAATTTAACCTTCATAGTGTAGATTTCAATTTTAATTATTAGATATGTTGTGATGAATTGTTCTAGTGGAATATCCACGATGGTTTACAGAGCATTGCATGTTCTGATTAAGTTTAAATATGAAATTGTACAAAATGAACCTTGTCAACATCACAAAACTTAAAATTGGGATCACAACAATGATAATTGTGATTATTTTCATTCGTTTTATATCATCATAAAACCCTTTCTCCTTTTTTCTCCAAAATGATCATTCCCCTTATCTTGATTCCATACATATTTATCTATCACACTCTTTCACTTTCTTCTTCTTGTTTCTAGCAACATTAACATCAATGTGACAATACTTTGCAAATATTTTGACAATTCCCCATGGATATCCTTCCCCTTGTCTCATCCCACACCCAATATCAATGAGATATTTCTTTGTAGAATTAATGATTGGAACAATATTTTTGAAGCTAGGTGGGATTCTCAAGAAATCTAGGGAGAAGGTAACATCATTTTTATTATCATCAAACGTATGCATTAGGGATTATGCTCTAAAATCTAACTCATTCATGCATTTTCACATGGTTTCATAGATACTATGAATAATCAATATTCTCAATAAAATTAACATGGTGGTATTGATGAGTAATTTCATTTAGTTTAGTGTTTCTATGGATCTGGGGAATCTCCAAATCATAAACATATTAAACTAAATAATAGGCAATAGATGCAGCCATGCTAGATTGTAATGTTCCTAGAGGCCTATTGATCCAGGTGGATATCAGTGTCCACCCACCTATTCTAACTAGCTCACATACAAATTTTGTCTTGGAAGTTTTAATTTTCATCTTCACAATTATTTTCTAGCTTTTCAGGTCCCAAACTTCCGGGGTCATTTTGAGGCCCTAAACAACATTTTTTGGGCCCTCCACAGTCACATTGTAGTAATAGTCAAAGTGTGATGGAATAATGCTTATTCCTTGGATAGACCTTTCCAACAGGCTATCGTGTGCCTAAAACGAAGATCATGTGCAAAAGTTATGACCCTGAGAAGTTGATGTACCAACTTATGCCAACGGGGCCCACATGACTTTTGGTGCTTTATCTCCTAGGGTTAGGTTTTTGAATGTCTAGGGTTTTGGAATTCATGTTTAATGTAAAAATTCCTTTGGAACCTCATTTTACTCATATTATTGTGAATGAGCACAGTCATAACATCTCTTCTCAGAGATAATAAACCACCATTCTAGCAAGCTTGTTTCAGTCTACATTTTACAGTTTCAGGATTTCTTTATTGAATATAAGAAATTTTTTAATGTATCTATATTATTGTTCATTGTATCTCTGTTTTAATAATATATCTATATTCATTTAATTTTTCTCATAAAATATGGATTATTGGTATCAAAGCATTATGCTCCTTGTCATTCTCAGTGCATGTCCTCGACAAGGTCAGGGTACAAAGAGTTGGTTCTCGAGCTTGTTTCTCTTGAGGACAAGAGCTCTCACATGCCCAAGAGACATTCCATGGTGGGAGAAAATAAATATGATGGGATAGGATATCCTTTCAAACTGTTGCTCGACGAAGCCCTCATGCAATAGAGGAACGAGATGATGGATAGTTATGTGCAAATCCTTCGATGGATACCAACAAGTGACGAATCTTCATCGAGCAGTGGCGTCGCCCCCTTCAAGATAAAGATAAAATTTGATATTCCTATATTTGAAGTTTAGATAGATGCATATAATGTATACAAATGGTTTAATTTGCTAGAAGGGTATTTTTTTGTCCATGACTTTTCCAATAGATAAAAGATTACATTTCTGCTCCTCAAAGTCATCCCCCATGTCAAAAATTAGTGGGAGACTTTATGTGAGAAAAATGAAACATAGGAACCCTTAGTATTTACAATCGCAATCACCTGGGAGTCCTTTAGGGATGATATTAAGAAGAAATACTATCCTGTTGGAAGTTATGATGACCTGTATACAATATGGACCACACTACGACATGAAAGGGACCAAATAGTACTAGAGTTCACAAATATCTTCCATACCTTGTGCACTAAGTTGGGTATCAAGGATTCATAGTGACATATAGTTCTCAAGTACCATGATAGTATACATAGATACATCTAGATATAAATGGAATTTCTAGACATCTCATCCTTGGGAACCCCTCATAGCAGAAGCAGAGAAAGGGTAGCCCCAACCCAAAGAACAAAGGGAAAATAAAATATGGAAAACCTCAGGAAAACTAGTCTAAGCTGCAAACAAAGAACGACAATGGAGAGATGAAGAAAGAAATTGGGAAGTGGTGCGACTTCCATAAGAGCCCCTCACATAACACTGCTGATTTTTTCTCAAAGAATTCATTGGTAGTGGAGGTGAAAGCCTCTGAATCAGATGTGGGTTTCGACTCAGATCTAGAGCTAGAAAAGAGGAGATGTATTATTTACGTGGAATCCAATGCCACCGTTGCTACCACTAAGATCAATCCCAATGAACCTAATGAGCTAGAGGAAGGAGAGTACCTCTTTCATTCACATATGTGGGTGAAGGTTAATCTGATGCACTTCATCATTGATAGTGGTATCAATAAGAACCTCATCTAAGAAAAGTATTTCAAGTGGTTTTCCCTACCGACAACACCACACCCACATTCATACACCATAGGATGTCTTTGCCAAGGAAGTGATCTTCACATTAGCCAACAATGTCTCTTGTCCTATGACATCAATCCCTTCAAAGATGAGGTATTGTGTGATGTCGCTCCTCTTAAAGTTTTTGATGTTCTTTTGGGTCAACCTTATTTATGGAAACATCATGATGTATATGAGTTTATGCCTCACAGTGTTATTATTACTTTAAACATGAAATTGTAAAGGATACCCGAGGTAGTCCCACCTACTGCCATTTCCTTGATCTATGCCAAGAAATGCAGTAAGGTCATATCTCATACCATGAATTTTGTCTTCTTTGTGATTCACTCCCAAAATGAGCGAAAGGTTTCACTCACATCCATGGACTTCGCAGTTGACCTCTCCATACAGCATAAGCAAGTGGATAAGTTTGTGGAAAAATACAAAGACATCTTCTCCTCACCCAATGAGGTACCTCTATATTGTTAGGTGAAGCATTCAATCGATTTTACCCCTGGTGCATTGTTACCCAATGGACCAGTATATCACCACTCTCTATTAGAAGATGAGGATATCAAGCATAAGATCCAATAAATTCTCCAAAAGGGGCACATACAACCCATCTCATCATTGTGTGGAATCCCTATCATTCTTGTGCAGAAGAAAGATGGGACATGGCGACTCTGCACCAATTACTGAGCCCTAAATAAAATAACAGTTAGGAACTAGTACCTGATTCCTCAAATCGACAATCTCCTTGACCATCTCAAGGGGGCCAAATAATTTAGTAAGATTGATCTAAAGTTTGAATACCATTAGGTCCCAATAGAGTAGACAGATGTATGGAAAACTGCCTTCAAGTCCAAAGAAGGTCTTTTTGAATGGTTGGTCATGCCCTTTGGTTTGACGAATTCCCCAATAAATTTCATGAGGATGATGGATAATATCTTATGACCTTTCACCAATTCTTTTTTAGTGGTGTATCTAGAAGACATCCTCATCTACAACAAGAATTGGGCAGAACACTTACAACATATTTGGCAGGTTCTGCACACTCTACGACAACACAAGCTATATGAAAATTTGGAAAAATGATTCTTCGGCATGGACAAGGTCCAATACCTAGGATACATTATTTATGAACATGGAGTGCATGTGGATCTAGCCAAGATACATGTCATTCATGACTGGAAATATATAACCACACTCATTGAGATTCATAGCTTTTTAGGCCTTACTAATTTCTATTACAGGTTCGTGTTGGGATTCTCCCATATTGCATGGGCCCTCAACAAAGTAACTAGGGGTGGTGGTAAGGAAACGTTTTTCTGGGGCATGTCACAACAACAAGTGTTCGATTATTTGAATCATATTTTGTGCTCATCCCTAGTGCTTTCATTACATGACCTGCAACAACCCTTTGAGATCGAGACAAATGCTTCAGACTATGATATGGGTGAAATTATCACTTAGCATGGATGCCCCATGGTCTATCATAGTAATACACTATCAGATGTTGTTCATAAGTGCCCTACTTATGAAAAAGAAATGTACTACATTGTGTAAGCATGTCACTAATGGAGGCATTACATTCTCAGGAAGGAGACAATCATCCACACCGATCATAAGTCATTGCAGTTCATGTAAACACAGGGAAATTTGCAGAATGAACTCCATCAGAAGTGGTCCACATACTTGCACCAGTTCCATATCAACATCAAGTATAATACATGAAGCACCAATCATGTCACTAATTTCCTTAGCCGCACACCAGTTGCGACACTCACCATGGTGCTGAAATCCTATGACCATGAGACCTCTGAATGGCGCAAAATCTATGAGAGAGATCCCGACTTCACTGCCACATACTAGATGTTGGTCACAAACATAGATGTAACTGATTTCCATATTCAATATGGGTTTTTGTGCCATCAGGGCCATCTCTATATTCCATCAAGCAAGTGAGAGAAGTTGATTTTGGAAGCCCACTACAATCGGGTGACATGACACTTTGACGTAGAAAAGGAAGTGGCAGTGATGCAACAACATTTCTATTGGCCAAAAATTTGACAAGATGTCAACAAGTATATCATGTCTCACACTTTCTATTCCATTGGAAAACTGACCATTAAGAAACAAGTAATGTACACCCCTCTGCCTACTCCTAAATGTCCATGGGAATCCATCTTGATGGATTACATGTCGGGCCTTCCATCAACCAAGCGGGGAAATGAATGTGTTTTTGTGGTGGTTGATCATTTTTCTAAAATGGTGATTATGGTTGCTTGGAAGAAGAGCATCACAACAGAGGCCATTGCAAATCTCTTATTCAAATGCATGCGGGTACATTTTGGGATACCATAAACCATCATCTCGGATCAAGAAATTCATTTACTCAACACATTCTCATTGAGTCTCTAGTCACTGTTGGACACAAAAATCACCAAATCCACTTCCTTCCACCCCCATAAGGATGTCCAAATAGAGGTCATGAAGTAGATGATTGTGGATATCCTGCACATGTACAATTCCAAGCATCCCCACACATGGGATGAGAGTCTTCCCTATGTTCAAAAAAACTACAACAAATCCATGCATATCTAAAACAACCACAATCCCTTTCAGGTGGGGTTGGGATTTCAACCATTGGGTCCCATGGATGTTGCACTACTCTTTATGGCCACCTAGGAAGAATCATCCCATTCTCAAACTGAAGTCAACAAAGCTACTTGGTTCATTGAGTGGATCCAACACATCTTCCAATAGGTTCAATATGTTTTACATAAGTCCAATGCCAATTACAAGAAGCACCATGATCAACACTGGGATCCACACACATTTCAGGTGGGAAATAAAGTTTGGTTGCACTTGTAGAAATAATGCCTTATAGGACCCCATTGGAAGCTTCATCCACTCCACTATTGACCTTATACCATCACCAAGGTTGTGGGTGACAATTATTTTGAGATCAACATTCCCACCTTCCTTGTCTTGCACCCAGTGTTTAATGTGCACCTCCTTCAGTCGTACTTGCTACCATTATTGGACACCTTAGAGGTAGTAGAACTATTGAAATTGACATAGCTCAACCCTAAATACATGGAACATGCATCCACTGATCATATCATGGACACATGGGTCAATATCACTCGCCAACATAAGCTTCTTCTTTATCGTGTTGTCAAAGCAGGGCAACTCCTACACCAAGTCAAGTAGCTCACTCGGGGCCAAATTCAATAGAAATTTCTTCATCTGATTGGGGAACTCAATGTAGTTGATACCATTGCTTCCTAAGGGGGGAGGATTGATATAGATGGATATTGGTGGCCACCCACATATTCCATCTAGATCACATACATATGTCATCTTGGCAATTTCAATTTTCATCTCGCTAGTTTTTTTCTAGCTTTTCAGGTCCCAAACTTCCAGGGTTGTTTTGAGGCCCTAAACAACAATTTTTGGGCCCTCCACAGTCACACTATAGTAAAAATCAAAGTGTGACAACACAATGTGTAGTCCTTAGATAGACCTTTCCAATGGGCTATTGTGTGCCTAAAACATAGATCGTATGCAAAAGTTACGACCTCGAGAAGTTGATGTACCAACTTACCCCAACAAGGCCTGCATGACTTTTGGTGCTTCATCTCCTAGGGTTAGGTTTTTGGATTTCTAGGGTTTTGTAATTAATGTTTAATTTAAAAAGGCCTTTGGAGCCTCATTGTAATCATCTTCTTCTAAATGAGTGCAACTATCATATCTCTTCTCAGAGATAAGAAACCACCATTCTAGCAAGCTTGTTTTAGTCTACATTTTATAGTTTCAACATTTCTTTATTGAATAGAAGCCACATTTTACTGTATCTCTATTATTTCTCATTATATATCTATGTTAATAATACATATTTGTATTCATTTTTTCTTCTCATAAAATACGGATCACCTATAATGCAAGTGACATCTCTTCATGGATTTTTATAGTATTTTGATAGAATTATCACCACACTATTACCCTTCAACAAACACCTCAAGATCTACTAAAATTGTTTTTCTTTTCTAATGAGATATAGAATGAACACGACTCCCATGGTTAAGCAATATTTGGGTGTACTCAAAATGTGAATATAAGATGCAATTCTCATGCATTATATGGATACATAGATTACATCCTCTCTTATATGGGTATTGAAAAAAATGTTTGATTTTGTGATTGTCTATAAAGTTTCATATTGTCATTTTTAACACTTTGAAATTCCTCCAAAGAAAATGCATCTCAGTGGTTATGAATTATTATTATTATTAATGTATATATAACACATCAAAATGTTATATTAGAAATTACAATGTATGTTTAGTATTTCTTTCAATCAAAATTTCAACTTATCTATCTGGTTGTTAGTTAAATTTTAACATTTTAAATAATTGGAAGGGAAATATTTTACGTAGAATATTTTTTTTGAATTGTGTACCTAGTTTACTCTTTTCAATTGAAGTACAACTACTTTTTAAACCTTTCATCATGGAAGTATTGAATGAATATATACCCTTCTACTTGAAATTAAGAGTATCCCTTCAAACTTGATCACTAGTCACAACTGACCAATTTCTCATGATTTTGAATAGTCCACTTAGTTCTCAGTACATTGGGCAATGCTCACATGGGTGAAGACGTGGGATTGGAACTAGTGAAATGAATAGAATAGCATCAACCATCACCTCTGAGGCTTGCACCTAGTAATTAGGACTTCCTAGGAGCTCACCCATCCCAAGATTCCTTTGGATCAAGCATGATTAAGTATGGAGTTTTCCCCATAATAAAATCCATTTAGCTTACTACCCCATTTGATAAACCTTAGAAAGTGTTATGCCTTATGAACTATTCAACTAGAGCTCCCTTCACTCTTTTATGTAAGCATCAAGGGGCTTCCACAATCTAGCATATGAGATATTATTTTTAGGATTACCTATGTAGATTAATTCATTAATATGTGACCCATATCCATGAGTATTAGTTGCAACTAACCAATTTCTCATGATTTTGAATAGTCCACTTAACACTCATTACATAATGTGATGCTCACAGAGATGAAGAAGTGGGATTGAAACTAGAGAAATGAATCATGTAGCATCAACCACCACCTTTGTGGCTTGCACTTGCTAACCAAGACTTATTGGGAGGTCTCCCATCCCAAGAGTCCTCTAGATCAAGAACACTTAACTGTGGAGTTTCTCCACAATCAAATCCACTTAGATTGCTACCCTAGTCGCAAAACCTTAACAAGTATTGTTCCTTATGAACTATTTAGTTAGTGTTAATAAATAGAACACATGACATGACACGAAAACTTGGCAGAAAATGCTTTAAGACATTTTTCTTTTACATTCATATTCATTCCAATGATATAATTTTATAGCACATTAATGAAACCACCTCATAAACTAGATTTTATCTCACACTAACACCACATCAACAAATAAGGCAAGGAGGAAACAAAATAGGATCTAATACAAACTTAGGATTAAAAATATATCCTATAAATTTGTGAAATACATAAAGGTGGTGTAGGATTTCATTATTATATAGGGAGTCACATGATAAAAATTCCCCCCTCAATAATAAGTACAAAAAATTATACTAGAAAGGAAGCGTAAACTGGTATCATCTGCAAGTCTTCATTCTGAAACTCTTGAACTAAGTCTTGATGAAGAATTGATTGAAAAAACACCAAATATGGATGCTGAAAACTCATAGAATATGGAAAATACCACTATGTAAACATGTGATCCAAAACACCTATAATTGTTCACTGAGGTGAACTCCAATATATGATGAAAGTAAATCAAGATAAGTGAATCAACTGCAAGATTGACACGTCCTTGAAAATGCTTAACAACCTAATAAAATGCCAAGCAATAATGCAAATGGATTTAGTTGTACTTTGCTAGGTCGAATGACCATCTAGGTGAAAAAAATGCCCACAATATTTCTCCTAAAAATGATGCAAAAGTAGTGTCAATCGACATCCCAATCATCAATTTGAATTTCTATATATGATTCAACTAATTCATAATTCTACCAAATAATTACTGAGTAGTAAACCAAGTGTCCCACTAGAACTAATCAAATCCTAAATCAATCATGTCGAGGAAACCTATATCACATCAATGCATGCCACACAAAGACATGACAAATGGCAGAAACCTCAAAGTTCCCAAATGGAATTATTTTGCAACTGATGAAATCTTTGCAATGCTCTTGTTACTGTTGTTGTCACCCATTTGGCATTTTGTTTCTTTTAAGTCTACCATCTACAAACTGTTTTTCCCCATTTGAAAATTAGTTTGTTTTTGTTGAAACTTGAACTTTGACAATCATCATATACATTCCTTCCTTTTTTTTCTAAAAGGTGAGACATCATGGGTTTTCTTGTGGGTTACCATTACCCAATTCATCACTATATCTAGTGGTTTTTGGTTGACCACTACCCATTTTCACATCATATATATGTACCTTAACCAAAATCCATCATCAATTTCATTATCCAAATATGATTTGTAACTCTGTAATAGACTTGGTGTATATGATCACATACCTACAAACCTTCCTTAACTTTCACAACAAGAGACTAGCATTTTAATCAAACTTTTCTTTACTCTCACATGACTAGTTTGAGATTAGTCAAAAACCCTAACTTGAAATAATCATAACTATGTACCTGTAATGAATAGAGATATGAAAATATTACACAATGTTCTTCATTTTTTTTTATGCAATTCCTCCAGGTGTCACTACTTGGAACCTCTCAGAAAATGAGTTATAGCAAAAATGGCATACCTTGTTGAATTCTGGATTATTCTAGAGAGAGACCTTGTAGAGCATGCCCCACACAGAATATTTGTTGAATCAATTTGAAAATGTTACAAAAAATACTAAAGACTATAATCTAACCAACACATTTGGTCTTACTTAATTTGGATTTGTTATGAATAAGTTATGATGTTTTTACTCGAAACACCTGTTTTAGTCTAGTTTCAGGACTAGCCACAAATGCTATTTTCCACAGAGTGTAACTCCAAAATAAAATGACCCATAAGTTTAAATTTTTACCATAGATACTTGGATATGTTTCCTCAATGGCCTATCAATTTCACGGTCTGAGTAATTCTAGAAAAAACGTTATTGCGAAAATGGTGAGATGCTCTATCCATACGTACCTATCATATCCTTGGAACCATGTCTCTATCCTCTACGTTTCTATCACCATTGCTCTTCCTGGAGTCATGCCTCTGTCCTCTACATCTAATATATCTCTCCCCCTTTGTCATCAATGGAAAAGGTATCTTTCCATCTGGGTTTCTCCCCCTAACTGAAATGTCTGATCTCCCAACTTGAATTATCATCTTTATGGTGGTTCCTTGTGTACATCTAAGACATATAAGATAAGCATTCAAAAGAATTCCGTTTGGAGTAGAAATAAATCTGAGTCTCTAGCGAATAAACTGAAAGGCTTCCCGTGGAAGCGGTTTTGTAAATATGTCTGACACTTGGTCTTTTGTGCCCACATACTCAACTCAAATGTTCTTTTCTGCAACCTCTTCCCATAGAAAGTGATACTTGATTGGAATGTGCTTCGTCTTGGAGTGCATCACTGGGATATTTGAGATACTTATGGTTCTTGTATTATCACAATAGAGTGGAATGGGATCATCATCCTCAACCTGTATATCTGTCAAAGTTTGTTTCATCCATAGAACCTGTGTAGAACATGTTTTCACTGCAATATACTTTGCCTTGGCTGTAGATAGAGATACTAATGGTTGTTTCTTACTTAGCCATGATACTAAACACTCACCCAAGTAGAATGTTTATCTACTGTTTCTTCATCGACCATCAATACAACCTGCCCAATCTACATCTTTGTAGGAAAGAAGTGATAGATCCTTTCCTTTTGGATACCATAATCCAAACTCTTATGTTCCTTTGAGATATATGAAAATCCTCTTCATTTCTAATACATGTGATTCCTTTGGTGCTGCTTGAAATCATGCCACCTGTCCAACTGCCTACATTACATCTAGTCTGGATGCTGTCACATATAGTAGGCTACCAATCATTGACCTTTATTGCCTCTGATATGTATACTTTGAATCATCATCTTTGCTTAACATGAAACTAGTTTGCATGGAAGTGATAACTGGTTTGCAATCTTCCATTCCGAACCTCTTTCAAATTTCTCTGATATACTTGGTTTGAGAAATAAAAATTCCTTTGTTTCTTTGACATATCTAAAGTCCCAGAAAGAAGAATAGTTCTTCAAGTAATGACATTTCAAATTCATTCTGCATATCCTTTGCAAATTTCTAGCTTAACTTGTCATCGTCACTACCAAAAATAATATCATCAACATAAACTTCAATTAATAAAATACTATCTTGACTTACCTTGATGTAGAGGTTGTTGTCTGCACTTCCTTTTCTGAACCCTGCCTGATGTAGATATTTATCCAGTCTAGAGTACCATTCTCTAGGAGATTGTTTTAGACCATACAAAGCCTTCTTTAATTTACACACATAATCTGCATTCTTTGACAATTGAAATCCTTCTGGTTATTCAATGTAGAATTCTTCTTCAAGTTCCCCATGTTAGCACTCTGTAAATTTTGTCTAGCTGATAGACAAATGACAGAGGTAATTGTTTCAATGTAATTTAGAGCTAAATCACTAGCCTACTCAACTTAGAGAGGGATTACAAGAAATATATATGATGAAATATATGCTTACAGGAAATACATACTATGAGGGGAAAACAAGACTCATATCACTGCTAGTTAGAATAATTTCATAAACAATCCAAAATTTGCCTCTGCATTTATATATTCATTCTAGCCCCAAAATTTACAAAAGTTTTCCCGCACAGAGGGCAGGCTCATCTTTTCTCCATGCCTTTCTATATTCTTGAGACAATATATATAGAGGAATTTCTTATGGAATTCAAAACGTTCAAACTTCTCGTAACTCTAAAGTTAGAGATGAGTTACAAGGAGGAATGATTTATAATAACCGTTATCCTATTTTACAGGGACCGTTAAGAATAGGTTCATCATATCTAGGCCCTTTTCTTTGAATGCCATCTTTCTAAAGCATGCTAATATGTACTCATTCCAGTCTAAGAATTTATTTCAGCTCAACGATCTCCTTCTTTAGAGTGACCAAGCAGGCTAGTTGATTCTCCCCAATGCTTTCAGTCGTTTCGGCCATATTTTAAGTCTTCTGCCATTTGCTCTGTTTCTTTTTCACAGTTGGCCTATTGATGATTAGGTCCTTCATGATGGGATTTATCCTAACTTCTAATCCTGGGCCTATAGCAGGTTCTGTGTGGAATTTAGTTGCTAATATACATGCAATTTCCCTTTCCTTCTTACTAAGAGATAAACCCACCATGTTACTTGAATGACCTATTTGACTGGATATGGATTGATTGGCATTCTCCATGTATCCCAGTATCATGGACACCAATATGTTCCTTCAAAAATTAGAGATTTGATCTTATGGATGAGATGATACCCTCATACTTGAGAATCAACAGTTATCGAGTTCCAATCATCAATCACTGACAGAGTCACTTGTAGGTACGTTGGTTTACCACACTTGGCTAATCCATTTCAAATGATTATCTTATGAGTTCTTTATATGGGAGTGTTCACCTGACATCATACGGTTGTGAAGTATCGAACGAGTGAAGCGGGGTGATTCTGATAAGCCATCTCTCATCCCACGAGTGGTTGAGTTGACGTATCTAAACATGTGACATCAGGGATTTTGTGAAAGTGGATTTAGGAAACCCGCCTTTTTCCCCAATGTATCTCTGGAGGCACCGCCTGTCCATTTTAAAAACCACAATGGTTTTCCCCGGTCCACCTTTACATGTTTAAGTCCTATGCAAGTTCACTGCCCGATATGGGCCCCAACCATTGATCTTGGTCGTTTTACAATCGATGGTCTGTCAAGTTATACCTTTTGTGCCTCCGCTATATTCTTCCATATGCCGCCAAATATGTCTTGGTCCTCTAAATTATCAATTCTCCAAACTATCACGCTTCCGCGATGATGTAGCTCTTGCTAAATTTCTGAGACTTGGATCCTATCTGAAAATTGTTATGGTGATAACATAGGCTCCAACTGGGGATGTTATCCTCCCTATGAGGTAGCAAAGAACTCGTAGACCCGGTTCCTTATCCAGTGGGAGGATCCCAAAACATGTACGTGTACCCTCCTCCTACCATATCACTAGTTTCTATTGAATTCTAAACTCTGCATGCTGCTCTCAACTAGATACTAAACACTGAATATACTGTTGAAACTAACAGTACACAATATTGGAAATATAAACTGAAAAATTCTTGTCCAACAAGCTTATTTGTACACTCCTATCTACTCTAACTACTAGAATGAACTATCAATCAAGTGAAATCAAAATGCCAATGCAACCATGTGAGCATTTTATCCACTTTTTGTTTGCCTTGCACAAGCTTGCTCCAAATCTTGCATAATTCATTCAAAAATTCATCCATAATTCTCAAAAAATTAAAAACATTTGGACTGTTTATTTCTTCTAATAGGATTGCAAATGGATCTTCTAAAATATGTGTAAAACAATCGTTGTGTTTCACTCCTTCCACTACATTTTTGTGTTTAGGTGATTAAACTTGTTGACTTCTAAAAAACTGATAGAGTTGTTGAAAAGTCTGGTAGTAGGGATTTCCTGAGTCATAAAGAAACCATGGCTAGAGAACATCATCTGTGAGATCGGAAGAGCAAATACCTTGTCTTGCTGGTAATATTGTTGAACATCTGCATTAGTTCTAGAAGAAAGGAAAAGACCTTTGATAAAAATTTCTTGATCGGCTTCTTCTTTAATCTAATGATTAAGCACATATTAGAATTCTGAATTGAAATAACCTTCCAAGTAATTATCGTGCAATGTATGTGAGTGTAGTTGGTGTTCTTTAATGATGACAACCTTTTCATGTAAAACAATGCTACTATGAATATAGTCAGAACAATGATATTCGTCCCCAACAACGACGCCAGAATGTTAGCACTCTGTAAATTTTGTCTGGCTGGTAGACAAACGACAGAGGTAACTGTTTCAACCTAATTTAGAGCTGAATCACTAGCCTACTCAAATCAGAGAAGGCTCTCTCATGTCACTTGATATTCTTTGGGGATAGGTGGCTAGATTTTGTTTGTTTTGGGGGGATTTTATAAAGTTGCTGGCCAAGAAGAGGAGGGACACTCAAGGCTATGGAGTCAAAATTCCGAAATTGAATGAAAACATTATCTGGCCCATAGAAATCTCTAGAGGATAAAGGCTAAATGAGGCAATGATTCTGAGTTATAACTTGAATTTAATTAGAGTGGTAAGAGGAAAGAGAAACAGATAACTACATCAGAGCATTATAGGAATGAATTCTCAATTAGCTAAGAAGAAACATACATAGTTTAAATTGCTTAAGCCAAGAGCATCAAATGATAGAAGAAACATACATAGTTTAAATTGCTTAAGCCAAGAGCATCAAATGATGAATTCTGGGCCTTTAAATCTACAATTTAGATAGAAGGAAGTGCAAATGAAATATATGCTTACAAGAAATACATACTATGAGGGGAAAACAAGACTCATATCACTGTCAGTTAGAATATTTTTATAAACAATCCAAAATCTTCCTCCCCATTTATATATTCATTCTAGCCCCAAAATTTACAAAAGTTTCCCTGCACAGAGGGAAGGCTCCTGTTTTCTCCATGCCTTTCTATATCCTCGAGATAATATACATAGAGGAATTTCTCGTGGAATTCAAAATGTTTAGACTTCTCGTAACTCTAAAATTAGAGATGAGTTACAAGGAGGAATGATTTATAATAACCGTTATCCTATTTTAGAGGGATCGTTAGGAATAGGTTCATCATATCTAGGCCCTTTTCTTCGATCACCATCTATCCAAAACATGTTGAGATGTACTCATTCCAGTCTGAGAATTTATATCAGCTCAACGATCTCCTTCTTTAGAGTGACCAACCAGGCCGGTTGATTCTCCCCAATGCTTTCATCCATTTCGGCCATGTTTTATGTCTTCTACTGTTTGCTTCATTTCTTTTTTACAGTTGGCATGTTGATGATTAGGTCCATCATGATGGGATTTATCCTAACTTATAATCCTGGGTCTATAGTAGGTTCTGTATAGAATTTAGTTGCTAATATACATGCAATTTCCCTTTCCTTCTTACCAAGAGATAAACCCACCATGTTACTTGAATGACCTGTTTGAATGGATATGGCTTGATTGGCCTTGTCCATGTATCCTAGTATCATGGACACCAAGATGTTCCTTCAAAAATTAAATATTTGATCTTATGGATGAGATGATACCCTCATACTTGAGAATCAGTAGTTATAGAGTTCAAATCATGAATCACTGACAGAGTCACTTGCAAGTACGTTGGTTTACCACAGTTGGCTAATCCATTTCAAATGATTATATTTCGAGTTTTTTATATGGTGGCATTCACTTGAAATCATACGGTTGTGAAGTACCAAATGAGTGAAGCGGGGTGATTCTGACCAGCGGTCGCTCGCCCCACGAGTGGTTGAGTTGGCGTATTGAAACATGTGACATTGGGGCTTTTGCGAAAGTGGTTTTAGTCAACCCGCCTTTTGCTCTAATGTATCTCTGGAGGCATCACACATCCATTTTAAAAACCACAATGGTTTTCCCCGGTCCGCCTTTACATGGTTAAGTCCCGTGCAAGTTCACCGCCCGATATGGGCCCCAGCCGTTGATTTTGGTCATTTTACAATCGACAATCTGTCGAGTTATACCTTTTGCGCCTCTGCTATATTCGTCCATACGCCACCAGATATGTCATGTTCCTCTAAATTATCAATTATCCAAACTATCATGCTTCCGTGACGATGTAGCTCTTGCTAAATTTCTGAGACTTGGATCATGTTTGAAAATTGTCATGGTGATAACATAGGCTCCAACTGGGGATGATATCCTCCCTGTGAGGTAGAAAATAACTCGTAGACCCGGTGCCTTATCCATTGGAAGTATCCCAAAACATGTGTGTGTACCCTGCTCCTACCATATCACTAGTGTCTACTGAAGTCTGAACTCTGCACGTTTCTCTCAACTGGATATTGAACACTAAATATAATTTTGATTGTACACAATAATGGAAATATAAACTGAAAAATGTTTTTCGAGCAAGCTTATTTGCACACTCCTATCTATTTTAATTACTTGAATGAACTATCAATCAATTGAAATCAAAATGCCAATGCAACCATGTGAGCATTTTATCCATCGTCTATTTTCCTTGCACAAGCTTGCTCCAAATCTTGCTGACTGATAATTCATTCAAAAATTTACCCATAATTCTAAAAAAATAAAAAACATTTGGACTATTTATTTCTTCTAATAGGATTGCAAATGGATCTTCTAAAATATGTGTAAAACAATAATCATGTTTCACTCCTTCCACTGCATTTTTGTTTTT
Organism: Picea abies; assembly: GCA_900067695.1. NCBI lineage: Eukaryota > Viridiplantae > Streptophyta > Pinopsida > Pinales > Pinaceae > Picea > Picea abies. The sequence continues at coordinate 1,965 of CBVK0100620212.1, read as the reverse complement.
AGGTGATTCAACTTGTTGACTTCTAAAAAATGACAGAGTTGTTGAGAAGTCTGGTAGTAGTGATTTCCTGAGTCATAAAGCAACCATGGCTGGAGAACATCATTTGGTGTAAAAAGATTCGTATCTGGGACAGACATTAATTTGTTGTAATCCACTATTATTGGTAGATTCTAATCATAAACCTTTCCCATATAATGTGTCTCGAGATCATGAATCATCTGGAAGAATGATTCCTTTTCAGGAATCAAGATAGAAGAGAAAGATTCTTCCACAAGGGTTTCCTCGTTGTTCAGAGTTTTCATAGGTGAAATTTCAAAATCTTCATCCATATCTAGGCTGTTCAGAAATAGGATCACTACATCATTTTTAGGGGAAGAAAGGCAACCTTGAAATACGTTGTATTTCTGGTAATATTGTTGAACATCTACATTAGTTCTAGGAGAAAGGAAAAGACGTTTGATAAAAATTTCTTGATCGACTTCTTCTTTAATCTGATGATTAAGCAGAAATTGGAATTCTGAACTGAAATACCCTTCCAAGTAATGATCGTGCAATGCATGTGAGTGTAGTTGGTGTTCTTTAATGATGACAACCTTTTCATGTAAAACAATGCTACTGTGAATATAGTCAGAACTCCCTATTTTTTTCTGAAATTTCATGATTTTCTCTTAATCATTCAAAGGAAGAAAAACATAAGGGGAGAGATTTTTTATCTATAAGCCCACTTCTTTCTTCACTTTCAATGCCATTCTTGGACATTCTCTGAATTGAAATGCTATAGACATTTTTTTTAATAATTCAAATGAGGGAAAACACAATGCCAAGGTTCTGTTACTTGATTCAAAACCTTCTTCATTTTTTCCAATATCATCATAGGTACATTTTTCCATCTCTTTGGGTTTTTGGACATGCTCACTTTCAGCTTTTTCTTCAACCAATGACTGTATTTCTGAATTTACAAGGCTTTCCTCGAAACAAAGAACAGGGTCATCAAGCGTCTGAGAAGAGTGTTCCAATATCTTGTCAATCTGTTTCGTTGGTTTGGTGTGACTTTGCATCAGCACAAATTTGTTTGACTCAAAAATAATCTGAGAATTCTCTTTCAACAATTTGAATGTAGTAAAGCAAAAGGGTAGAGAATTCTCTTCAGCTGATCTAATATTTTGCTCCTCACTGTACTGCTGAAAAATAAATTCTTCAATATCACGATCATCCTCATATTTGTCATATATAGGCAAATCAACATCATATGCAACGTCATCTAACAATAAAAGACTTGGAACAATACTCTGTTCTTCAAAAAACTGATTTGCAAACTCATCCCCTTGACTATCTACAAAAGAATATATAAAATAATCATCCCCCTGCTTATCATGGGATGCCTTAGAAGATAAAAGAACACCTATTCTTTTAACAAGTCGAATATAATTTTTAGCGCAATCATAATCATTTGAAACTTCAAGAGGGCCTATGATATTGTCAATTCTATGCTCAAGATTCCAATCAACTATTTTTTGTTCATATTCACTTTCATGTTCTTGAGCATCTAACCACTCCTTTTGGATCTGTTTACATGCCTGGATGTTGTGTTGAATATCCTAGGCATCATTAAACATTTGTTGTAAGAACTTAGGTCTTATTTCCATCAGGAGGAAAGACAAATCTGAATGAAGAGTTGTTGTATAATGGAGCATGGCAGCAACTTTAGTGGGTTGAATCTCTTCAGGCAATTTGTAGTAAATACTGGAAAACCTTCTACTGAATATAGAGATAGTTTTGTTGCTTTTCCATTTCAAGGCATAGAAATCTGCAAGTTGTTTCTCCAAATATTTCTTCTTTCCCCAAAACTTTAAAAAAACATTCTTCAATTCCTCCCATGAGCTAATTGTATCTGGATGCAAATGTCTAAACCAGTCTTTGGTGTCCCCTTTCAAGGATTGAGAGAAGGCCCTCATGCAAACATCA
>CBVK0100620191.1:1287-13445 GCA_900067695.1 Picea abies | reverse complement strand
CCATAGATTCAAAAACTTAGAATGTTTTCCTTTAGGCTCATTTTCTCTGTCCCATTTTAGGACTAAGTATCCACTTCAAAATTCTTCTATTTAGCCTTATGCTTTTCAAACCACCTTTTAACTATCTGTTGATGAGCTATGAAATTTGAATTTTCCTTCTCCCTTTATTCTTCCAACACGAGGAGGGTATCAATTATTTTTTGTATCACTGATGAGGGTTGTCCTCTCGAATCCTGAGCAAGTTGAAGAGATTGAAGATATAGCCCATTCAGGAGAATGGATTCTTGTCTGTATACTAGAAAGTATGGGGATTTCCCTATGTCTTCTCTGGGTGTCACTCTTTCATCCCATAAGGTGTTCTAAAGTGAATTGTGCCAATTACTCTGGTTTTCTACAACTATTTTCTTTAATATCCTCACTAGGTTCTTATTTGTTGATTTTGACACTCCATTCCCCTACAGATAGTAGTTTGTACAGTATCTAATTATGATTCCTTTATCTAGAGAAAAATTTGTTAATAAGGTGGAATAAAGGTAAGTTTCTTTATTAAAAAAAAGGACAGAAGGCAGGTCGAACATTATGATCAGTTTTTGTTCTATGAATTGGATCACCACCTTTTCATTTACATGAGTCAGAGGGATGGCCTCTGCCCATTTTATTGTTTTAGGGCTTGGCCATTCACCGGGAGGGTGTCAGGTTCCCCCCTCAGATTCTGCAGCTGATACGTGCCTACCCCAATATTATCGGCCACCTAAAAATGTCCAAGCCATAGATTTTGAAACTTAGAATGTTTTCCTTTCAACTCATTTTCTCTATCCCATTTTAGGACTAAGTATCCCACTTCAAAATTCTTCTCTTTAGCCTTATGCTTCTCAAACCACCTTTTAACTATCTATTGATGAGATATGAACTTTGATTTTTCTTTCTCCCTTTCTTCTTCCAGCATGAGGAGGGTATCAATTCTTTGTTGTATGATTGATGAGGGTTGTCCTCTAGAATCCCGAGCAAGTTGAAGAGATGGAGGATATAACCCGTTTGGCAGAATGGCTTCCTATCCATATACCAAAAAGTATGGGGAATTCCCTATAGCTTCCTTGGGTGTAACTCTATCGGCCTATAAATCATTATGAAGTGAACTATGCCAATTCCCATGGTTGTCTGCAATTATTTTACTTAATATTCTCACTAGGTTCTTATTAGTTGATTCTACCACTCCGTTCCCCTATGGATAGTAGTTTGCAGAGTATTTGATTATGATTCCTTTGTCTAGAGAAAACTCTTTTAATAAGGTGGAATAAAAGTAAGTTGCCTTATAAAAAACAAGGATGGAAGGAACACTGAACCTTGTGATCAATTGTTTTTCTATGAATTGGATCAACACCTTTTCGTTTACATGGGTCAGAGGGATGGCCTCTACCCATTTCGTGAAATAATCTATGGCAGTTAGTATGTAGCTATTTTGTTTTGAAGAACTTGGTGTGATTTCTCCTATGATATTTAACCCCCATTACTCAAATGGCCTAGAAATGACCACCAGTTGGAGTTGAACAACTGCTCTCTTCTCCCTCCCCACGCTTATTTGACAAGTTTTACAATTTCTAGCGTATGTGTGAGCGTCCCTGAACAAGGTAGGCCAATAATAACCAATGTTTAGTATTTTATGTGCAGTGGTTTTTCCTGCAAAATTTCCACCTGTACGACCATCATGGAGATCCTTTAGAACTTTGTCTACATCTTCTCATTCAAGACATCTTAAAATTACCCCATGATAATTAACACAAAAGAGTACCAAATTTACAAGGCAATATTGTGTGGATTTTAACCTGAGGGATATCCTTTCCCTAGGGTTTAGGTTTTCTGGGAAAGTCCCATGATGCAGGAGATAAATCATTTTCTCGTACCAAGAATCTTTCCCTGGGGATACGTATGAAGCTTCACCACACCACAATGCCAATTCATTCTCCCATCTGGGGTCTTCATTTACTTGGTCTTGTGATTCAACTGCTAGTTTGCATAACCCTTGTCCTTTAACTAGTTTAGTAAGTTTTATATCTAGATCAAATTCTTGGACTACTACCATCCAATTTCCTCTTCTTTCCCCCATCTCTTGTTGAGTGAATAGGGATCAGACAACAGGGTGAGGCATTGTGACTTTGATATGATTCTTTAGGATGTAAGGTTTGAAATGTTATACTTCCTTGTAAACTGCATATGCATGCTTGTCTATAGAAGGATAATTTAATTCGACCCCTTGGATATTAGTGCTCATGAATGATACTAGGGCCTCATTGTTGTCATCATCCTTCTAAGTCAATACCGTAGGTAACAATTGGTTGGAGGCAAAGGTATAGAGGAAGAAATATTTTCTAAAATTGGGACTTCGCAACACTGGGGCTTGAGATATCGCAGTCTTAATATTGTTGAAAACCCTTTTTCGTTCATCATCCCAGTTAAATTCAACATCTTTATGGATCATTTTTTGTAAGGGTTTGATCATTTCAGTGAAATTGGGGGTGAATTTCCTCACAAAATTGATTTTCCCAATGAATGATTGCATAGCCTTTTTTTTGTGGGGTAATGGAAATTGATCTATAGCCCTAATCTGTTCTAGGTCTATGCGAATACCTTCTTGAGATATAATGTGGCATAACAACTTACCTTCCTCAATACCAAAAATTGTTTTCTTAGGGTTTAAGGATATACCGTATTTCCTACACCTTTCAAAATTTGGGTTAAATGTTGGATGTGATATTCTCTATTCTTTGAATACACAGTCACGTTATCCAAATAGACTACTACACATTTGTTGATTAGTCCTCGAAATGTTGGGTCCATGGACCTATGGAAGGTTTCCCTTATATTTATTAACCCAAAGGGCATACGTTTATAAGACAAGGTTCCCCACTTGGTTCAGAAGGTAGTTTTCAAGTGGTCTTCTTCTAAAACTAGAACCTGGTTGTAACCTGAGAAACCATCAAGTAGGGAGAAAATTTCAGAGCCATACACAGTCTGTGAGAGTTTCTCCATTGGTGGGATTGGGTAGTTGTCATTTTCTAAAGATCTGTTGAGGTTTATGAAATATACACATAGGCAGATCTCCCCAGATGTTTTCCTCATAGGAACCAAATTTTCTACCCATGTGGAGTTTCTAAATTGGAAAATAATCTTGGCATCTATTAGTTTTTTTAACTCCTAACACATGAGAGGCTCTAGGGATGGGTGGTATTTTCGGAGCTTCTATTGGAAGGGTTTTACTTTAGGATTTAATGGGATAGTGTGTTGAATGATACGAGAATCATAAGTTTTTAGATCTCGGTAGGACCATGCAAAAACATCTTGATACTGTCTGAAAAGTTTGAGATAGGACTTCCTTTCCTCTTTAGATATTGTCTTGTTGAGATTTGTATTTTTGGGGTTTTCTGGGGTTCCTAAATTTATAGTTTCATGCATGGGACAAGAACTCCTCGTCTTTGCGTTCTTTGACCCTTTAAATCTTTCCCTTAGGTCAAAAAGGTTTTCTAAATTGGCTATTCCCTTCGGTATCGTGTGAGACCTTGGTTTTTCAGTCGATTGATTTGTCTAAGGATTTTTTTCTATGGATTGTTCTTGGAATACTTCATTGTCAATAGCCAAGTCTTTAAAATTATCCTGATTAGTCAAAAATTTTATGATTTGTTCATCTCCTTCAAAGACCTTATAATTATAAATATTTTTTGGTACCAACGGTTTTTAGAGTAGCTCCAGAGTGAACCAGGAGGCTTCATAATATTCTAGAGGCGATAGCCTTGAGGCAGTAGTGGCCATAGAATCAGCAAGAATGTTGTTTGTTAAGGGGATTGTTGTAATGTTGAAGGCTTCAAAATTCTTTATTAGCCTGTGCACTTCATGTTGGTAATTCTTTAGGTGTTGTTGGCACAAAGGTAGACCCGGAGTTCAATTCTTCAACAATGCACCAACAAAACCCTAAATACCGACCCTTTTGGCAACACCTGTGAAGAAGATGAAGTCTCACCCAAGGTAGAGGTGGGGGAGTTGTAGGAATCAGGTGTCTACAACTAAGCTGGGACACAGATATGAGATTACAACACTGAACATAGCACTTAGCCAATAACATGCATTACTTCTTAAACCTTATTCACATCACAGGTTAAACCCTTATTATAGATCAACAAATTAATAATCAATATTAAGCACATCCAATCATTTAGCACATAGCATAAACTTAGATATAGAATTCATCATACATAAGCACTAAGCATCCATATATCTATCCATCATACATCAAGATCAGTGCACTAAATAGATAAATACATAAACAACATGAACAACATTGCAGATCAGTGCACTAAATAGATAAATACATAAACAACATGAACAACATTGCAAAAAGAACATCAACATAGGATATACATTGTTCACCACAGTGTGGGGCTACGTCCACCAACTCTTCTTCTTCTTTATTAGTCTTCAAGCTTTCTACATTCTTCTGCTCCTGTGCACAAAGCCACCGAGCTTAGCTTCGCACTAGATAGGTGATTTTCACACAGCGCACTAGAACCACCTTCCTCCAAAACCAAGTCAAGGCACATAGACAACTCGTCAATAGCACAAAGCCTTACATACAACGTCTGTGCACAAAGAAACTTACATTCTCTTGAACTAAGCCAAATACAAGTCTTTCCACATAGCTAACACTTTCCACTTCTTACACTAAGCTGATCACAAGTAACTACTTCTTACGTTGCTTAGATATCTATTTGTACATTTACAATGAGGCCTAAACATGGGTAAACCCATGGGCTGACATCTTATACCCATTACATAAAACCTAATAACCCAAAAATCCCACAAAACGAGTGAGATCCCACGATATCATCTTTTCTTGGTCACTCCATCTTCGACCAACCTGTCGAAGTCCCAAAAATGGTCAAACATGACCAATTTTCTCTCAAAAGTTGGCCCAGGACCAACAAGCCCCCAACACTCACCTATGACTCATCCTGAGTCACTCAGATCTGGGAAGGGATGCTTTTAAGGCCTCGAGCTTAGCTTGAGGTGCCTCTACATATTTCTTCGCTAGAGCCTCCTTCTCGATGAACTCCTGAATGACTTTCTTAGTAACAGGCCCTTTCAGGCATTGTTCCACTGTCGCAATTAGTTGGTCTAGCTGGGAGCCTTGTCCTTCAACTTCTTCAAAAATCATGCAGGCTTCATCCTGCACCAGCTAGAGTCTTTGTGTCACTTCCATAACCTTTCTCTAGATAGAAGTAGCATGTTGCTATACTGTGCATTTCTCTTGTGACCTCCTCATCTTCTCAATGATAATAAGTAGCTTTAGTTGTGCTAGTAAGGTGGATGCATGTTTCTTCACCTCTTGGAGTTGTGCCTATAGTTTCCTTAGATTTGGATCTTTTGTAGGGTGCTCATAGGTCTACACACTTCAATCACCTAATTTCTTACACTCTGAGGCAAGTTCCCTAATTCTTTCTATCACATTCCTAGTATCTTCTTCCCTCTGATCGCGCATTTCTTGCAGAGTGCTCAGAACTGCTTGGATTTCTAGTGCCATGACCCTTGCTTTAAGCTATTAAATGGCCTCAATGAGCTTCCCCACTTGCATCTCAGTGGACTCTTATTCCTCCTGTGCCAAGCCCAACACAGAGTGAAGTGCTCTAGTCACTGGCTCTTTAACCCTAATCTTCTCTACAAGTAGTTGGTATTTTTATTTCTTCTTCTTCTCTTTGTCCTCTTCGAACTTCTCCCTACTTCACCCTAGTGTCATATTTCTCTTGCTGTGCAAATCAAATTTTATCTAATGCCTCCTCCTTTTCTTTCTTCAAGGACTCTGTGTCCTACTCCTTTTATTCTTGGGCTCGATGGAGTCGAGCCTCTGTTTCATTTGCTAATCTTCTTAATTGGGTGGGCTCATCCCCCAATTCTACAATTTATGATGACGACGACGTAGAAGACACTACGCAGCTTGAGTAGATATATTGTTGTATGTTTCTGAGCTCCTCCTTTATTATGGCATACAATGTTTCTTGATTCGCTTCATGTGTTTGCAAGATATCCTCTAAAGCATCTTCTATGGCTATGATGATGATATCTACATCGTCCACTCTGAGCACATTCTTCAACTGAGGCTTATTGGCTCAGGTCTTCTTTCTGGCTGATGGTTTCTATGGAGAAACCTTCCTTTTCTTTGATGTCTCAGCCTCTATAAGAGGATACATTGGTAGTGTCACTTCACCTTTTTATTTCTTGTCTCCTTCTTCCCCTCCTTCCTCTTGGTTCACTTCATCTCCTCCTCCTCTTCTTCCCCTCCTTCCTCTTGGTTCACTTCATCTCCTCCTCCTCCTGCAAGTGAGTTAGGCATAGTTTCCTCCGATGCATTGTCCTTCTCATCACTTTCTATGTTTTGTTCTTCCTTCTTTTCCTTTTTATTATTTTTCTTTGTGCTTCTTTGTCTATCATACTCAGTCCGGGTGACCAAAGGACTTTCGATGATGTCGAGGTTGGAGAGTTCTGCATCTTCGATCGGTACAAGGAATTCTGTTGTCCATTCCTTAGTGATCTCTTCCATTTCTTCCTTGGTCAACTTATAAGAAGATTGCAAATCCTCCTTGCTATTATCCCTACGTACAGTGATGTAGATGAAGTGGTATTCTATGTGGAACTTCACAAATGTTCTGTATTGATGCAAGGTATTCGGGGTCACTCGGGGGAATGATTCAATGGCGTGCGTCAATTGTATGTAGTAGTCATGGAAAACCAAATTCAATTTCCATTGCTTCGCCATATCACTTGTGTACCACAAGGTGGATAACCTTGTGGCCAATGGCTCTGATGGGCCACTCGAACTCAAGGAAGGATACTCCTTCTAGCATCTACCAAGCGACAAATGCAATTAAAATCAGTAACCAGTTGAAGTGAAACTCGTGCCCTTGGTCTTGCACTTCGTGATAGTCCTTTTTCGATGCGTTGACGAGGTAACTCACCCAGTTCATCTGGATTCCTTCAAAACACTTCCCTGCGAGGTCCACTATGAACCTTGTGACTTGTGTTGGACGGTTCTCTTTGATGATCTTGCCAGTGATTAGCTTCCCCTTCTCTACATCGCCATAGTCTTATTTTATATGTTGGGCCAGGGCGCGATCTGCAACCTTCCCTGGGAAGAAATAATGAGGGTCCAGTCCCTGCATGCTCAGTCTTGTGACGAGGTGGATTAGTGACATATCCATAGTGACACACCTGTCAAGCCATAGATACCCTCCATGGTAGCACAACAGGAGGATTTTAATGAAAGCGTTAACCTCCCGATGTCAGTCAAAGTGGGGGATCTTCATCACATTCAATATCGAGGAGAACATGAGCTCCTTAATCCATGACTTGGAGACTATCTTGGGCTTCTTCCCAGTCATCTTCATCAGGTGCCTATGTGGCATGAGCATCACATATTTCTTTCGGTATCTGAGTTTGAAGTCACTAATCTTGAGATTTGGGATCAGTCCTAACTGGGGTCCAACTATGCGTATCCCCTTCAGGAGGTACATAGTGATCGTGTATTCAAAATCATGTAGGACAGTATCACAGTTAACCGCGCCAGTCAAAGGTGGGATGTAGTTAGGTAAGACCGACAAGATCTGCTTCATTTTAGCCAGATCATCGCGGTGTTTGCTTCATTTCTCAGCAGTGCGACCAGAATGTCATCCATTCAATGGGGATGCCTGCAATCCACCATTCAACAATGCATGCATTCCTATAGACATGACTTTCTTAGTCATTAGATCCATGAGAATTTCCTCCACTGACATCTCTACTGCGCTACGTTCTCCCAACATTCACACTTATAATAAAATAAATCGGGTAGGCGAAGAGACAGGAAAGGTAATCAAATGAATGGTGAGGTCCATAAATCACAGCACAATAGGAAATCAGTTCTTTGTTAGTGTGGATATCTCATTTTTCAAAAAGTGGTCCTGCTGCAACGTCCAATGAGTTAAATATGAGATATTTGTAAGAGATCCCTCCAATGTGTATGAATACACCCATCAACGTGCATCCATCTGTTATGGTGTAGTATCAACGGTCCAATGATGATATTTTCATCAATAACTATGTTTCTATCCATTCTGGAGCATCGTTCTAATGGTCAAGACACCTCCAACAATCATATAGCTTCGTCCTGGCAAAGTCCCATTCTGCGCGATTCTGCTATTCTGGAAAGGTTCAAGTTCTGCAAGCCTGCCTTCTGTGAAGTCTTCTCTGGAACTCCCTGTAGTTTTTCTAACTTTCATTTCTTCTTACTAAGATTTATTTCCTTCTTTCCTATGATCTAAGTCTCTAGAGTCCTCTTTCCATTCTTATTCTTACTTTCTCTTAGCCTAGTAACTTCATACTACTGATGTTCTTCTAAAGAGTGCAAATATATTATCGTTTCTCTTACTATTTCTAGGGTGGATGCACTTCTTTCTTGCATGGATAGGTTCTTTAAGCCTTCTTGTGTTTTTTCAACTTCAACAACTAATTCTCTGGCCCTATGTTGCTTCGACTTGTCCTCTTGTTCTTCTATTATTCACGCCATTTTTATGGCTATAAAGTCCCTTAATTCTTACTTTTTTTGTGTTGTAGCTTCCTCCTCTAATTTCCTTCTTATCTGGTCCTTATCAATCCAAGTCTTTCCTAACAAAAGTGAAAAAAGGTCGTTGTTCTCAACAAACTTAATGACTTCAAATTCTTCTTCAGTTGATGTTTCATGGGCAATCATAGGTACCTTAGTAACTCTTCCACATAGGGTTGTCATATTTCCTTTAAACAAGCCTATCTTTCCCAATGAAGGTACCATAACAAGATTTCCCAAAATTTCCCAAGTTCTTTATGGCATAATATTCACATGTGTTTCTTCATCCAATACATAGTCTATGTCGAAGTCTCCTATTATTTTTTCTATGCACTTCTTTTCTTTCAATATCTCGGTTAAACTGATGTCTCTATGATCATTTAGTGTTTCTTTTAGCAGTAATAACATAGTCTCTGATTCTTTCTAGTTCTCTAACATATCTTAGTCTCTTGTACTTTATAGTTTTCTTGTCTCATGTTCATATTTTCAACTTTAGCAATCATTATTGGGCAATACTCAACCTCATGACCAATATTTTTACAACAAGGACAAATAGGACCTTTACTAGGGAATTCCTTAGCAATATGTCCCAATCTTCTGCAATTATAACACAATGTCAATCCTCTCTTTCTTTTAAATGANNNTGCAATTATAACACAATGTCAATCCTCTCTTTCTTTTAAATGATCCCCAACCTTTCCTGCACTGTGCACTGGGATCACAGTGATGGACCTGAAATCTACAAAAAATATTTCTAGGTTCATGCATCCACTTGTTAGTCCAAAAACTCTTTCTATGCATAGGAATAACATATCTTTCACTATCTCTATAAAATTTATTTAGATCGAATCTTTCTTTTAACTATGCCCTAGTTTTCAAACTAGGACAAAATCTATCAAACATACCTAGATTCATACTTTCGAAGTAAAAATTTCTACTTATCTTACCTTTATTAGAGCACAAAGATTTTACCTCTTTCAAGATCTTACCTCTTTTATTTGGATCGAATTTCCTTCTTAGCATAGAGCGTCAAAATTCAAGTAGAATACTATGCACTACAACAACAGATCTATGCACATAGCTTTCTCTTTTCTTCAATTCCCAACAATCATAGTTTCAAGTCCTGGAAACATAACCATTTGTTGGCACAGTGGCAGACCTAGGGTTCAATGCTTCAACAACGCACCAAAAATACCCTAAATACTAGCCCTTTTGGCAACACCTATGAAGTAGATGAAGTCTCACCCGAGGTAGAGGCAGGGGGGGTTGCAGGACTCAGGTGTCTACAACCAAGCTGGGACACAAATATGTGATTACAATTTTCAAACTAGGACAAAATCTATCAAACATACCTAGATTCATACTTTTGAAGACAAAATTTCCACTTATCTTACCTTTACCAGAGGACAAAGCTTTAAAATATTAACTCTTTCTTCAGATCGGGTTTCTTTCTTAGCACAGAGCTTCTCAAGTCAAGTAGAATACTACGCACTACAACAAGATATCTATGCACATAGATTTCTCTTTTCTTCAGTTCCTGGCAACAGAACCATTTTTTGGCACAGAGGAAGACTTGAGATTAAACACTTCAAAAATGCACCAAAAAACCCTAACTACCATCCCTTTCGATAACACCTATGAAGAAGATGAAGTCTCACCCAAGGTAGAGGTAGGGGGGGTTATAGGACTCAGGTCTCTACAACCAAGTTGGGACATGGATTTGTAATTACAACAGTTAATAGAGCACTTAGCCAATAACATGCATTAGTTCTTAAACCTTATTCACATCACAGGTTAAACCCTTATTACATATCAACGCAGTAATAATCAAGATTAATAACATCCAATCATTTATCACATAGCATCAACTCAGATCTGGCATTCATCATACATAAGAACTAAGCCTCCATATATGTGTCTATCATACATCAAGATCAACGCACTAAACAGATAAATACATAAACAACATGAAACACATTGAACAAAGCACATCAACACAGGATATACATGGTTCACCCCAATGTGGGGCTACATCCACCAACTCTTATACATGGTTCACCCCAATGTGGGGCTACATCCACCAACTCTTCTTCTTTATTAGTCTTAAAGCTTTCTAGATTCTTCTTCTCCTGTGCACAAAGCCACCGAGATCAGCTTCACACTGGACATGTGATCTGTGCACAACACACTAGATCCACCTTCCTCCAAATCCAAGTCAAAGCACAGAGCCAACTCCTCAATAGTACAAAGCCTTACATATAATGTCTGTGCACAAAGAAACTTACATTCTCTTGCACTAATCCAAATACAAGTCTTTGCACTTAGCTAACACTTTCCACTTCTTGCACTAAGTTGATCACAAGTAACTACTTCTTACATCTCTTAGATATCTATTTATAAATTTACAATGAGGCCTAAACATGGGTAAACCCGTGGGCCAACATCCCATACCCATTATATAAACCCTAATAACCCAAAAATCCTATAAAACGAGTGAGATCCCGCAATCTTGGCTCTGCTTGGGTGCTCCATCTTTGACTAGCCTATCGAAGTCCCAAAAATGGTCAAACATGACCAATGTTCTCTGAAAAGTTGGTTGAGAGCCAATAGGTGTGGAGAGTTGTAGTGTATATTGTTCCTTGTCTAACGATGATCTTAGAATCTCCGAAAACCTTCAACTTTTTAACATTTAAGTCTATGGATTTATTTATCCCTTCTACTAGATCTTCATACTCACCGGTATTGTTTGTGCATTTGAATTCTAGTATACATGATAGGAAATTTCATTTACCTTTTGGATCAATGAGAATGCACCCTGGCCCTGACACTTCTTGTGATTTAGATCCATCAAAGTATAAGGTCCAAATTTGTGAGAAAAATTTGTCATTTTTCCTTTTTCTACCACTTTCCTCCTTTTCCCCTACTTGTTCCATGATTTCTAACACAAGTCCTTGACAGAAGAGGGTTTCCTCTGTCGCTGTCAGCAAGTTTTATTCAAAAATCATTTCATAGTTTTGAGTAAGAGGGAAATTAGATGAGAGGAGGGATAAATTCCCGAAATCAGAGTCACGGGAATAATTTCCTAGCATGGGGAAAGTTGTCAATGAGGGTTCATTGAGGTTTTCTAAGTCAGTGAAAGTATGTTTTAAATATCTTTCCCTATCGATCCTGATCATATTCCTATGCCCCTTTAATGGCAGCCAAAGGTGAGCCCAGTTTGTATTAAAGTATCCGTTTAACTTCTCAGACCAATCTCTGCTCAATAACAGTCCATAAGCTTATTGGATATCTACTAAAATGATGTACATTACCTTCACAAATTTATGGTGTGTTTCTATTCTGATCATCACATCTTTGAGCTATCCCATAACCTTCACCTAGGTTTTGTATAGTTGTATAACATGTTTATCTCTTTTGAGAGGGACTGCATTTAAGTTTTTGCAAATAGAAAATGGTGTGACATTAGAGGATGCTCTCAAGTCAACCAAACAATTATGGAGGTTTATGTTGAAGACTTCAAATGTCAAAAGGAATGGTG
>CBVK0100620175.1:0-18330 GCA_900067695.1 Picea abies | reverse complement strand
GTTCCTTGCAGGTATCGGACGAGGGAGCACTCACGGCTGAGCCGATCTGCATATTAGATCATCCCGTTCGACAGTTACGACGTCAAACAGTAGATCAGGTCAAGGTCCAGTGGGACAGTTATAGTCTGCACTTGGCTACCTGGGAGGATGCATATGATATGTGCCAATGGTTTCCATTTTTGTTTATCAGATAGACTTATGATACTATGGTACTTATGACATTGTGGTACATTTATTTTGGCATTTTCTCTGAGAAACTTCGGGATGAAGTTTAGACCAAGAGGGGGTGTATGTAACATCCCGCTCTGGCGCACTTACAAAACTTATTCTTTGAGGACACTTTCTCACAAGTGATCTGGATTTTTATGATGATAAAACATTTATCCTTCATTATGATGCGTTAAGATAGATGATAGGATGTTTTTAATACTTTGATGTAGACAGGTGTTGTTGACACAGTTTCATTGAGTGTGCAGGGTTTCGAACCTTGAGGATGCAGAGGCATCGGTGGAACCCCCTTGGACTCCGGATTGAGTCAGGGAGTGTGCTATTTGGGTTGATTCATTTATGGTGATATTGCTTTGTTTTGATGATATGATATTGATTTTATGATATGTTGTTGACATGTTCTGACACAATGATTGATGATGCAGGTTGATGATAGCTTGCCGACCAGACTCACATATGGAGTAAAGGGGCCACACATGATTTCCAGAGAGGTTGAGGGAGAGGTGTAGACAGCAGCCCTGCCATAGCCTACTAGCACTCTCGTCGTGGCTCAAACTATAGGTTAATGATTACCTAGTTCGAGAGGATCCACGATGTCGTGAGGGAAGACTGCGACAGTCGCTCACGATGATTCTAAGGGGCGTGCAATAAGGCGGGGGGCCTTCTTCCTTAGATCCCTTAGTCTCCCACAAGTTCACCTGGCGGAGTGTTGACTCCAGGGGTTATAGATGTCTATCGATCAGTCAAGTCAGCGAGTTGCACCCTTGGAGCATGTGGTGCATCCTGAAGGGCACATCGCGCACAAGAAACACAAGTTGGCGAGTGGCACCCTTGGAGCATGTGGTGCATCCTGAAGGGAACGTTGTGCAATAGAAAGAAACAAGGTGAGTGGCACCGTTGGAGCATGTAGTGCCCCCTGAAGGGAACGTCGCATTGACGGTGATGATGAGACAAACCTAGATGACCCTAAAGACCTTAACACCTGAAGAAGTTCTCAAAATGACTCCACTAATTAATTGTCGCCCAGTTCAAATCTAAACCTAAATTTAAAACATCTCTAAGATAAAATTGTAATAAGCCCTAAGAAATGATCCTACAGAAATAAACATAAGGGCGTAAACCCATGGGAGATAAATTAATTGAAACCCATGGTTTTTAAATTATAAAGAAGAAATAAAATTATTGAAGTGTGGGAGTATAAAAGTTAGGATTTTAGAAATATAATGAAAAGATTAATATGTGCATTTATCTTTTTGGGTTTTAGACTCAAAAAAAAAGGAAAGGAACAAATAATAGAAATGAGGAAACTTGTAATAAAGGAAACTTAATAAAGGAAAGTAGGGGGCATAGGGTAAAAAGCAAAAAGGAATCAACAATTAAGAACTTTCTCTAATGAACTAAAATAGCAGCTTCTTTTAGGGAAAGTTATTAAAAGTGTGTAAGGGGATCTAGGAACACCTAGGAGTAATTTTAGGAGCGAACCTAGGTGGGTGAGGGAAATGATTCTTTTAATTATTAAAAAGAAATTAATTTTGGAGAAACGTGGGGGATGAGTGACACTTGGACGACAGAGAATTTTTAGAGGATTGTCATTAAAAATTAAATTAATAATGATTTAGGAAAGTAGTTGGGTCTCAAATTCTATAAAAGAAGGGGAAAATGGGGAAGAAGAGGAGGAACGGTTAGCATAATGTTACGCTGCCGGATTTTGGCTTGACTGTTTGCTTGTGAGGATTTGGGAATTTCTCAGCTGTATTGGAGTGGTAGCTCAGCCTTGGAGGCGAGCTAAGAAGCTAGAATTATCTTCTGGATCTTCTGTGGCCCCTTTGTGGTTCGAGGGGCTGAGGGGGAAGCAGAGTACCCCTAGCGTTGGCTGGGAGGTACCGGTGAGGTCTCTACGGTGGGCAGGGGGAGTGGCACGGAGCGCAGATGACACTCGAGGACAGCATTGAGGCAACGATATGGTTGTTTTTTTTCTTTTATTGGTAGAATAGGATGAATTCTAGTATATGTTGATATCAATTTATTGGTTGCGATTGGATTTACTGGATGTCGTACTTTTCTACTCGGCGCTTATAAGCGTAGCTGCTGCAATTGCTCTTTTTCTTATAAAATAAAAATTTTCTCGTGATAAGTATGGTGGGAATCCTTGTACAGATTTATACTTTATGGGTTTTTGGGGAATAGATTTCAATTATATCTGTTGAGAACCCTCTCATAATGAATTTCGTTGTTGATGTTAAATGCCTCTATAACAAGTTTTTGTTCACTAGAAAAAGGGGAGAAAACAAAACAGTGATCTCGCTCGGCCCCTTTGGCGTCAATCCTTGTAAATCCGTGCTTATTTGTTTATTTTTTGGGTTAGCCAGCCTTGACTGTGACGCATAATTTGTCCCTTCCCCTCTGCAAATCATCACCATTGCTATTGCTGAAATTGGAACTATGCTTAGGATTCTCGATGATGAAAATCATTTGGACATTTCATTTTTCTTGATTGTTGTAAATTCGTGAGTATACTGCTGGGTATATTGCTGCAAATTTGTGCGTATATTGATGAGTTTGTTGCCGAAAACTCGTTGATTCTATTGTTGGGTTTAGGACCGTAAATTTGTGATTTATTGCTGCCATCATTCAGTGATTGTGGGCATTATGGTTTGCGTTTTAAATACGAATGCATGTGGCTCGAATGGTCTACGTTTAAATGTTAAATACAAATCTGAATGCATGTGGCTCGATTTAGTATATGTTAATGTATAATTAAATATGAATGTAGGTTGTTCTATTAAGTCTCTATTTCATGCATAACTAAATCCAAATACAAGCATTTTCGATTGTGTTGAATTTGTTTGTATATTCTGGAATTCGACTGTGGTGGTAATATTACCACTAATTTCTTACACCGTTCAGTGGGACGGTGTGGCTGTGCTTTACCACGAGTTGGGAAAGACTACTCTCGGTGTTCACCTGTCTTTGCCTCTGACTGTTTACCCAATGGTAGGACTGTGGCTACAGATTACCACGATTTTTTTTTTTTAGGGGGGTCTCTCACGCTGAAGTTAACCCGGATGCGCAGGAGGGCCGTTCTCAGTGTGCATTGCTTAATGACCTCATTTACCTGCAAACGATGGACCCTCTAGTGACTGTTGTTTAACCCTTTAAGCTATGCTTTAATGGCATAAAACTCGCTGCCAACCAGGGCACTGGGAGTAATTTCTGTTGTTTCATTGCCCGTGCATGTGGTCTTCCGGTTAAGGGGGAAACGACAGGGGAGTCTACAGTGTCAGTCAATGTTCGCCACCAACTCCTTTATGACCATAATTTTTATCCCAATTGAGCCACGACTTGCTCAGGCGCCCACGTCTGTGTAAGATCCTTGATTCATTGTTCATGTATCATTTCTAAAATGTTTAGATGCTCTTTAGATTGATTCTCATTTCCTTATTGATGCTGAATAAGTTAATTGCCCATTTTCTCACTCCCAACTGATTCCATGAATTTCTGGACTGCATTCGTAAGTTGCCTTGAATTTCGGCATGCACCCCCAGCGCTGATTGCTCTCACTGTTAACATTGATGCTTACTTGGCTTAGTGGTTAGACCGTTAGTTTCTCGTTATTGCATACCTAAATTGGTTTTGTATTGGGTAAATGGTTGTTACTATAATATCATTGTTGTGACATGAGAGGGTAATGTCATTACTATGTGGTCTTGAACTACGTAAGGATTTGATTTAAACAATTATATATATATATATAAATGTGTAAGTTTTAGTGTCTCCGAGAATTCATAGATAGGATGTCATTTTATTCATGGGCATTTGAAGGATGTTATTTTCATATATCGACATTTTCAATATTTTTACTTTTATATATATGGTCCTTCTAAAACACTGTCATTTGAAAATTGTCATTTTAATTACTGTTATTGTTGTATATTGTCATTCTAACTATGAGGTTATATTGTTACCTTGAATATGAGGATGATTATAAATATGATGTTATTCAATATATTGTCATTGTAAATGTTGTTACTTTTAGATATCGACATTTTTAATGTTGTTATTTTTATATATGGTCCTTCTTAAATAGTGTCATTTTGAATAATGTCTTTTAAATACTGTTATTGATATATACTGTCATTTTAATTATGAGGTTAGATTGTTGGTTCTCAACATGATGTTAATTATAAATATGATGTTAATTTATATTTAGACATTAGGGTAAGGGTGTTGTCATTGGGAGAAAGGGTTACAAACATTTTACTGTTAGGAATAATGTAAATTGATACGGTTTTTAGTATGTATGGTAACTATAATCTATAAGGTTAAGGTGATAGGTGAAGGTAATGCTAGGGATGCATATTGATTTTGAAATATGTAGGAGTATGGTTGCAACATATTATAGAGTGAAGTGTTGCGTAGATAACATACAGAAAGGAAAGTCATTGATATTATTGCATTAGTATTATTTATGATCATTGATGACATCGAATGGTGAGCTCCTCATGGTTATTGATATGTTTTTATCACGCAAGGTCAGCGTAATTTATGGTTGTGGCATATAAGAGGTATTGTAATTGTGAAATCATGGACCGGTTATGTGATATAAATGAAAGATGGTTGATATAAATGAAAGATGGTTAATATTTCATGACAGTGTTATGGTAATTTTTATTGTTGTTAATAACATATATGGTGCAATAACCTTGACTTACGTACAATAAATTACTCCGAGTTAGTAAATTAGGGTGGTTGTTCATTTAAACAATGTTGAACTTGGGTTTCGTTGTCAGAGTCCTTTAGTCATGCGCCTCCCATAAGGGGCGTAATTGTTCTTCTTATTTATGTTGTACTTGATTGTAATCAGTTAGTTGTTGGGTCTGTTGTGCCGGGTGGGATGTAGACACCTCCATGCTCCTCAGAAAAGTTGCCAGTCCTGAGATCTTAAATGGTTAAAATTGATGGGAACCTAGGCTTGAGCGTTGATTATGTGTTTTGGAGGTCCTAACCTTGCAGGGTAGGACGGGCAGGTGGTCAGTTTTACTTTTTGTCGCTAAATGTTTGCGTTGTGCACCTTATGCCTATGGTAGTATATTGTTTGCAGTTACTCATCATGTGCCTTCAGTATTCTTGTGATGAACATCTTGGTTGCGTCTTGTTGGTTGTCAAGTGGCGACGTAGAGTCAAGTTGTCTGTTTCCTCTTTACACGTGCGCACACACCCTAAACAAAAAAAAAATAAAAAAATTTGCTCCTATTAAAGAGTTGTTGTCATAACAATGAGGTTCGTTACACTAGATGTTGGCAATCTGATGTGATGAGTGTAATAGTCAATCCAAGATTTTTGTATATTTATGTCCAACCAAAACCACCTTTTCTCTTACAAATCAAGATCTCTTAAAATTTGGATGGATGTTATACAGTGTTTATTTCCACCCTAAAACCACTTTTTCCTACAAATCAGGATCTCGTATATGCATTGATGGGGCCTCTTTGACTTGTGCCCTCACCCCAAATACTTCCTATGGAAAATTCTTGAAAATTTAGGTTTTTTCTTCAATCTCTCTTCTACATCCTTTATTTCCTTTTATTCAACCTTTGGAGTTTACAAACTTGATCAACTTACCTTGCCTTATCTTTGTAGAAACGAATTTGTGTCTCTTTTCGGGTTGTTTCTAACCTTAGTTTAGAGTTATCGCTCATTTTTGTTGACTATTAGAGTGCTTTTGGTACATTCTTTATTTCCTTTCATTCAACTTTTGGAGTTTACAAGCTTGATCACTTTATGTTTCCTTCTCTTTGTAGAAACTTATTTGTGTCTCTTTTTGGGTTGTTTTTAACTTTAGTTTAGAGTTATCACTCATTTTTTTTTAACTATTAGAGTGTTTTTGGTCAATGATGACTTGCATGTGGTTAATACATTTTTCCCCATATATCTAAAGGGTTCAGTTAATTTTCTACAAATTTTTCTTCCTATAATTATTGGAGCAATGATTGTGTCTTTATAATGAAGAGGTTTTAACTTCATTTTTTTCCCTCCTTACAATAATATCCACACCTCTCACACTTGTTAATGATTACATTATAAGAAAAATATCAATTAGTGAAGGTTTTTAATGTTATATGATTCTACAAAATTATGAAGAAAATGTTATTAAAAGACCCGTTAGAAAAAAAAATAAAAATTGTTTGCATTAGTTCTAGTAGAGGTTTATTATACCTAAAAATCTCTAAGTGGTCGAAGATTTTAGCAGAGGTATTTTCCATGGTAGATATCTTATAGTATGGTGCACCAATGTAACACTATGTAAGATTTATTGATGCATATTATATACTATAAATAATTGGTGCACTATATATTTTTAAGCACCTTTTGTGGTATATCTACTTATGCATAATGAAATCTTAGTAATGGTAACAATAATAGAAAGAACAACCATTTTAGTATCATTGAAGGTAATGGTGTTGCTGTTGTAATAAAGAGAAATATTGTTTTTAGTATAGTTATGAGCATTGGCTCTTCACTAATAAAAACACACTTATATCCATCTATGAGATTGATGATTTTAGTTTTTAAGTAGCACTTGTGCTAAAATACATAAAAAATCTTTGATCCATACATACATGTAAGGAGTAGTGGTATATGCTATAATTTTCTACATACTTTTGCTTATATATATTTAAAATGAATTTATGCATACAAATGATTTAAATGTGTTGTTACATACCAATAATTGATTCCTACTGGTTCTTACAAATTATTTTGTATTGAAAAGAGATTCCTTTGACTACTAATGTTATTAATTTGTAAAAAAAGGAAAAAAAAAGTGTGGTTCCTAAGTAGCATTCACAAGTAGAGTAAAATAAAACATAATCATTGGATAGTAATAGATAAAACACCCAAGTGTCCAATTTGAAAAAATAGGTTGAATTATGACAAAATACTAATATATTATCAAATTCCTCACCATTTACAAAAAAAATTCTTGGGATTATTAAAAAATTAACATTAAACATTAATCCTAGCTACCCAAGGATGGAGGGGAGCTAGTCATGATCATGTGGGAATGGACCCCATATAGTAATTGGAAAGTCAGTCTCCATGGGTCATACAATGAACCATTCATCAATAGTAACCTAGTATCTAGGTCACTTTGACATCACAAGATCCATGGTTGGTAAGGCTTTGTCCACACATTGGTAGGATAGCGGATAGATCATGCACATACTTATCACATCCTTGGATAATGTTTTTCGCCAATTGAAAAGCTAGTAAGGAAGGTTGAGAAGGAGCACAGGTATGATGAGGATCTGAGGTAGGACATACATGATACATAGTGTATGTGGCCCCATGCCAGTGGTCCTCAATCTATTTTAGGTGTTCCATATACAAGCACACCTTGTAGGATGGAACCTCAATCTACAAGGACAGACTAACATAGATTGGAATACCATCATAGAAAGATAAGACTACTATAACAAAAAAATTAAATAGACCATCACTTCTCCTTTTCTAGAACCAAAGTAAAAGTTCTACGCTAATAAGAAACCAAGTAGCATAGAAATCGAAAGACAAGGGAAGTCAATTGCTAGGAATAAATACCAACTAAGTAGATCTAGATAATACATAGAAATATAATAAAAGTTTGATAATTTAAGTTCATTTGCAATGCGTGTTGGTTCTTGGACCTAGTTATCTTCCTAATTCATAGGTCTTGTTTCATCCATATTTGGATCCCAATTCTTGAAGGGAGTCTATGCAGGGGTTTTCCACCTAACTATTGTCATCAAGGGATCCATGGGGGGTGGTGAAAATTCTTAGGAGCCTCCCCTAGTAGGGATTCGAGGGAATTTCCTTTCAAGAGAACATTTTTGGAAAACTTTCTTCCAAAATATTATAATTTTGTAGTTGATTTGGATTTCTCATTATTAGGTCATACATATGATGATATAATTTATGTTGGTTCCTTTTGTTAGAATATTGGTTGTTGTCATTGATGTCAACCCTAGTCATTAGTTTTGGACCACAATATTGATGAAGGTATTTGGACATGAAGGACAGTGTACATGAAGACGCAAAACCCATGGATGGATAGTATACATCATGTTGTTTCTGGTGGTAGGTGGCACATCATGTGAATCCTCATGGTTGAGGAGAAATAATTTTTTGAATATGACAAATTGAATTAAATAAGGAAGTATAGGCCGACCCTGAAGATAATTAAAGAAGGAAGTATAGGCTGACCTTGAAGATAATTAAAGAACAAAATTACAAAATAAGAAAGTGTCAGGTTGGCCCTAATGTTAAAATGAAGTGACATAAAGGGTATAAATACATATCATTATACATTCATTTTATATACACAAGTCAAATTTCAGAGGGAATCAGAAGTAAATAAGGTCAGATTTCAAGGGAGGATGAAGTCTTTTGGTGATGTGTTCTAAGTCATCAATAGGTGTTCCAGGTAAAAAGGTCATAACTTCTTCATAGAGAATCCAAATGACGTGAGACAAATTTCATTGGAAATAGCACAATCAGTAGTTTCTTGTGTGCAAATTTAAGAATCTGATGTTAAATATTGAGTGCGGGGCATTCTGTACATTTTCACTCTCCTGAATAAACAAGAATTGAATAAGATCTACCATTCTCTCTATAAATTATTTTTGGGGAGGATTCAAGGAGCGAAACTTGGAGGACTTTCAGGTAATACATTGAGTAATATTATCTATAGGATTAGATTATTCCAAGAATTGAAGAATTGCAAAAGTTGAAGAAGTCTCAGGAAGCATTATCAGGTTCTATGTGATGGTTGGTTGATGGTGATGATTTAATGTAAAGCTTTATTATCTCTCATATATTCTTGGCTGGAAGGAAGGGGCAAGGATGGAGAGGTCAACCCTCTCTTGGTATTGAAGGATTGTATCTTCCTTTTTGAGGTTTATCTCTCCGTTTATATTTGGAAGTTGTAGCTTCCCTTGGAATTCATTACTTCCCTTGAACAATAACTATTGATTATTTCTCATATATTGTGCATGTTGTATTGTGGTGTATTGGTGTAACTCTTCTACTCTTGTTCACTTCTCATTATATATATAATTGAATATATGATCTGTTTGAGGTATAGGTTGAAAAAGTTTTTAAATTGTACTTGATACTGATTCAGCCCCCTCTTTGTACCAACAATTGGTATCATAGGGGGTTAACATCAGTACAGTTTAACCACTAGAAAGAAGATCCTAAGTAGAAATGGAAGACAACATTCCAAATGGGATTCCACCATTTGATGGAAGCAATTTTGATTACTGGAGTAATAGAATGAAAACTTACTTGAAATCTCTTGGGGAAGATGTTTGGTTCTCAATTGCTTCAGGATACAATGCTTTGAAGAAACCAAAGACTACAACTCAGAAGGAAGCAAGAATGAACAACAAATTGGCAATAGATACCATCCAGGATGGATTGACAGATTCTATGAAATCCAAGTTGGGATCATGTGCATCAACAAAAGAGATTTGGGACAAGCTACAAGACCTTTATGCAAGGGAAGAAGCAGAAAAAGAATTTGAAGAAAATTAAAACATCTCATATTTCAAAGAAGAAAATAGAGTTCAGTTATTTTTCTCTAATTGTGAAGGAGTAAGACATGTTGAATTTGAATGTCCTTATCCAATGATTGAAAGAGATGACACTGAAGAAGAAAATTCCAATGAAGAAGAAGAAAATCATGAAGCAAAAATGATTCAACAATAAGATGAGAATATTAAAAAATTGAAGCACGTTGAAATCGAAAATAGCAAGCTCAAAAACATGCATAAAAAACTAAGAAGTGAATTGGGTAGTTGTGAAAATATAGTTGTAAGATTGAAGAAACAATTAGAATACTTTGAAGAACTAAGAGAAGAAACCATTTCCTTGAAAACTCTACTCGAAGAAGCAAGAAGAATAGGAGAAGTAAACAATGTCCAAATAATGAAGAAATAAGAATATTGTGAGAAACTTGAACAAGAAGTTGTTTCATTGAGGAAGATCTTAAGAAACTCTCAAGTTCCAAAAGACTTAACACATCTTGGATGCATGGTTGAATCTTTATAAAAAGAATATGAAAATACCAACAAGAAGGTTGAATAAAGAGCTACACAGACAGTTGATGAAAAGTGGACCAGGATACCAGAAAGGAATGATTACAAAAGAGATGAATATCCAAGAAGACCTCCTACCTTCAAGAATAAAAGAAGATTCAATCAGTATAAAGGAAACTATAGAAGAGTAGATCATGAACCCATATGGACTACATCACAAAGAAGGTCACTTACTCCCAAGTATCAAAATTTATATCTTTGTCATTGTTATACTTGCAAAAATTTTGGACATAAGACAATTAATTGCATAATGAATGAAAGGAACAACTATGCAAGAAACATGAATGGTGTAAATATAATATATGGATATAATCGTGGATTTGTCAACAAAAGTTATAATCCATTCTCCCCATTGATGGACACAAATATTGTATGCTACAATTGTAATTATCTTTGTCACAAAGCACAAGATTGCAGATATATGTATGAAGATGCTCCTATTCCAAATGTCCCTATTCCAACCATAGTATGGAGAAGGAAAGAGGTTCCAAACAATGAATATGATCGAATATCATTGACCGCTGAAGAATGTAAAGATGAAGGTGAATGGTACATAGACAACATGTATGTTCTTCAAACATGACCGGGGATCAAGACAAATTCATCAGCTTGAAGAGAAAGGGTGGAAATATTCCATTTGGAGATGACTCATCTACCAAAATACTTGGAAAACGTGTAGTAGATCTTGAAAGAAAAATTGCAAAATCAAATAATATACTATTAGTTGAAGACTTGAAGCATAATATAATCAATGTTAGTAAAATGTGTGATCAAGGATATACTCTCACATTTGACTCACAAAGATGAAAAATCAAATAAGAAGGTTCAGGAAGACTTGCTGCAACTGCAACAAGAATACCAAGTAACATATACATCCTAAATCTATGAAAAATCTCCAAGGAAGAAAGAGAACATAAAAATGAAGTGTTATTGAGTGCCACTTGTTTAGGGGGAGAAGCCCCAAAGAAGAAGGTCACCTTATACCATTGAACTCAGGGGGAGCAACCCTACCCTTTTCCATTGATATCAAAGGGTGAGAGAAATTGGGATTATGATGAAAAAGGGAGCATGAGTGTTGCCATCAATGACAAAGGGGGATATTGTTGGAATATTGGTTGTTGTCATTGATGTCAACCCTAGTCATTGGTTTTGAACCACAACATTGAGGAAGTTATTTGGACATGAAGGACAGTGCACATGTAGAAACAACACCCATGGATGGATAATATACATCATGTTGTTTACGATGGTAGGTGGCATGTCACGTGGATCCTCATGTTTGAGGAGAAATAATTTTTTGAAGATAATAAATGAATTGAAGAAGGAAGTACAGGTCGGCCCTGAATATAATTAAAGAAAATAATTGCAAAATAATAAATTGCCAAGTTGGCCCTAATTTCAAAAGGAAGTGACATAAAGGGTATAAATACATATCATTATACATTCGTTTTATATACACAAGTCGAATTTCAGAGGAAACTTGAAGTAAATATGGTCGGATTTCAATGGAGGATGAAGTCTTTTGGTGATGTGTTCTAAGTCATAAACAAGTGTTCTGGGTAAAACAGTCAGAAATTCTTCATAGAGAATCCAAATGAAGTGAGACCAATTTCATTGGAAAGAGTACTGTCTATAGTTTCTTGTGTACGAATTTCAGAATCTAATGTTAAATATTGAGCACGAGGCATTATGTACAAGTTCGCTCTCCTCAATAAACCATAATTGAATAAGTTATACCATTCTCTCTATAACTTCTCTTTGGGGAAGATTCAAGGAGTGAAACTTGGAGGATTTTCAAAGAATACATTGAGTAATATTATCTACAGTATCACAGTATTCCAAGAATTGAAGAATTCTAGAAGTTAAAGAAGTCTCAGGAAGCATTATCAGGTTCTATATGATGGTTGGTTGATGGTGATGATTTAATGTAAAGTTTTATTATCTCTCATATATTATTGGGTATGGTGATGATTTAATGTAAAGTTTTATTATCTCTCATATATTATTGGGTCGAAGGAGGGGACAAGGATGGAGAGATCAACCCTCTCTTGATATTGGACGATTGTATCTTCCTTTTGTAGGTTTATCCCTCCCTTTATATTTGGAATCTTTAGCTTCACTTAGAAATCATTACTCCCCTTGAACAATAACTATTGATTGTTTCTCATATATTGTGCATGGTGTATTGTGGTGTATTGGTGTAACTCTGCTACTATTGTTTATTGCTTATTGGATATAATTCAATATATGATCTAGTTGATGTATAAGTTGATTTTTTTTTTAATTTGTACGTGATATTGATTCACCCCCTTCTTACTATCAACACCTTTTTTCCCTAGAAGGAAACCCTCTTTTTATGAAGGAATTCTATTACGGTTATGTATGGTGAGAGAGAGCATTGTGACTGAGACAGGAGGATATGGGAGAGTTAAGAGGAGTTTGTAAAATATGTGTTGTAGGTTTTGTCCATTCATTTTTTCAGATGGAATAAAGGAATGATTGATTGTTTCTCTATGGATATAGCACATATCGGGTGAACCATGTATATTGGTGTCTCTCTTGTATTATGTTCTTCTATTTTTTTATTTTTTTTTGTGTGTATATATATATATATATATATATATATATATATATATTATTTCTCCATGATCCTATTCCTAACAATGGGGACATCATCACCTATGAATTCCTAGCTAAGGAATTATTTTACCAAAATGGAGGTCCCTCCAAGGGAAGACACTAGGTAAACAATTTATTTCATGTTATAAAATAGGCTTTTAGATACTACAAAGCCTAAAAATATACGTTTTTTTCTTTTCAATTTCCAGATCTTATGCATCCCCCCCTCTAAGTATTGATTTGAATGAATCCATTTATAGCCCATGGTCAACTTATATTTTAGGAAAGAAGTGGATTTCCCCCACTTTCACTATCTCTAGCAAGTTATTAGCATAGGAAGGAAAACCTTCAAAACACAATGGTAATAAATAAAACTATATATATATATATATATTATTTCTCTATGATCCTATTCCTAACAATGGGGACATCATCACCTATGAATTCCTAGCTAAGGAATTATTTTACCAAAATGGAGGTCCCTCCAAGGGAAGACACTAGGTAAACAATTTATTTCATGTTATAAAATAGGCTTTTAGATACTACAAAGCCTAAAAATATACGGTTTTTCTTTTCAATTTCTAGATCTTATGCATCCCCCCCTCTAAGTATTGATTTGAATGAATCCATTTATAGCCCATGGTCAACTTATATTTTAGGAAAGAAGTGGATTTCCCCCACTTTCACTATCTCTAGAAAGTTATTAGCATACAAAGGAAAAGATTCAAAACACATTGGCAATAAATAAAACTATACACACACTCAAAAACATCCTTAGTCAATGTTGGTGCAATTATATGCATAATATATTACCAAACATAAATTATCGACCGAGATTCATAATGAACAGAGTTGTTACATTATATGTGTCAATAATAGGTGGTTTATCTATGTTTGATGATTATAGAAAGAATTAATAACACTTCAAAACAAACACTTTGTTTTGCAATCCGTAATCCATGTTTTACACACTGCACATAAATTAAAGAACAAAATTCAAAGTAAATATTGTAGCTAACATGCACTCAAAAGCCTCTCTTACAGGCAACAACATTGTCCATTTACAATCTCATGAAGGTGAAAGATGGATTGTGATCTTACTCTTGTAATCACTCACTTCAATATCAACTTACAAGTTGTCTAGTTCTGCACACTCTTCAAATCAAAAAGGAAATTCAATGCAACCTACAAATTTTGAAAAGTTACTTTATTTCTGCACAAGAAACAAAGGTTTTAATTAGATATTCCATTTGATAGCTCATGTAATGTGAAGGATGGACTCTCAAAATATTCATGTACTACCACACTTTGCAAGATAAAAGATGAGATTAAAAGAACACAATTCGGAAATAAATGATCACACACAAAAATCATAAATGTTCACACACATAAAATATTAATGATTATAAAGCTACCACTAGATTATTGTTCACATTTTTTGATGCATCCACACTTAGATTATAGTATAACTCACAACTTACTTACATCAAACATTTCTACTCACAAATTCTATGTACAAAGTCATGCCACACACACACTTATAGAAATTAGATCCACATTACCATTACAACAATCTTACCAAGTCGAAATAGTGGGCCCTTGCCATGCCAACATGGAAGCTTAGAGAAAACTCAAAGAACAATAAACTTTACAGAACACATGGAATCGATGAATTTAACTTCATATTAATTCTTCAGCAAGTAAGTTTACAAAAGGAGTCTGTTCAGAAATCCAATCTGCAACATAACAATGTATATCCTTCTCTACTTGCTACTTACCTTCTATCATCTACACAACAACCCTTTTAAAGAAGGTTAGTTGTTATAACCAAGGTATGAGGATAATTATCAAATGTTTTCAAAATATTACAATTGGTGAATCATGTCGTATATCAAGGAATGGAATTCATCCTCATGACACAAAGTGAATGAGTGATGAAGTATATCGTGATATTCGAACCATCCAATGATACTTCCGTCCAACTAATTTCTTGAAATCATCACTAGGATACTCATTCAAAAAAGTTAATATTGTAGATAGGAGTTTCATACTGGACTAGCACAGTAATAGAGCTACCTACCAGACCAATGCAGAGCTGGTACTAGAATAGGTGCAGAGATGGTACTGGAATAGGTGCATAGATGGTACCAGAAGAGGCGCATAGATGGTACTAGAAAAACATAGAGTATCAGATCAGGTAGAGAGATGGTACTAGAATAACGCAGAGTACTGGATCAGGCAGAGTACCATATCAGGCAGAGTACCGAATCAGGTGGAGTACCAGATCAAGAGGAGTACTAGATCAGGTGGAGTACCAGAATAGGTTTTTGCAGTACTAGATGAAGTGATGCCTTGTCATGAAGATTCTTAGTAATAGTCAAATTAATTAGGAGCATAATAATCATTAATTATTCAATTCTAACCATTGATAAACCACATAAATCATGACTAAATGAATATTGCCTCATGTACAAAAGAATTGTTAAATGGCATGTCTATTGAGGAAAATAGGCAGAGAGTGCATACGTATGAGGAAAAATTGGTTAGGATATGGGACAAGATAAGGCAATTGGAGGTGACAAAAATGAGGCTCAACATTTCCCCCATTCTTTATCCATTGCGTGTCCTCATGCAACAATGATCTTCAAAATTTCAAAATTGATGATACTCCTCACTCGATCAAGCATTCCCTGAAGTTCCACCTTTCTTCAACTCCTTAAGTTATCTTTTAAGTAACCTTATATACAATATAAACTTCTTGGCATATGCTTCACACTTCTTAGCCATGGAAAAGTAGTTATGATGGAAAAGTGGAGTCATGAGTAATAGATTAGATATGTTAGTGATTTGACGTTAAGTCTTATCCAATCTGTTGTGGATCATAGTTAGGAGAAAGGTCTAGATGTGACTCTAATATGATTATAGGATAGTGGCCAAGAGTTTTCATAATGA
Organism: Picea abies; assembly: GCA_900067695.1. Taxonomy (NCBI): domain Eukaryota; kingdom Viridiplantae; phylum Streptophyta; class Pinopsida; order Pinales; family Pinaceae; genus Picea; species Picea abies. The sequence goes on along the minus strand of CBVK0100620175.1, from coordinate 2,395 downwards.
CTTTGACTAACAACCCCCCTGGCTAGACTAGCTTTAAAATAAAAGTGATATAAGCATAGTTTGGATCTCATTTGAAGAGAGGACCACATAAAAGAATACATCCCAAGATGATTAACTTGTTTCTTATCCCATTTTTTAGAGATGAAGTTCTTCTTTCTTAGGTAAGGGGTAAATTCACGGAGGTTTTTAACACTTCCGTGACAATCTAAACTCCACAATTCTGAAAAAAATTGTTTCGACTGAACTAATATTAATTTTCGGCCGAACCCTGGAATGTCAAATCGAATGGTACAGTGACGACGCCCTCGATTTTTGTGTAGAAATTTATTCAAACGGATTTTTTCGATCCAACAATATGTTTTCGGCCGAAAGATTTTCAGGCCGAAAAATTCTTTCAGCCAAAAGAATATTTCATCCGAACTATTCTTTCAAACAAACTATACGTTCGACCAAACTATTTTTTCGACCGAAAAACTATTTCTATATTAACCGCACATCGCAATTGGAATGTTTTTCTCAGATCTTCCCGATTTTGATAATGAGTGATTGTGAGTGGTGTTGGCATCGATGTGGTGTTGGCGGGCACTCCTTCGGAAAGTCGTTTTGTTGTGTTTGCGGGCAGTCGAGCGGGCCGAGCTTCAGGTAAGCCCAAAACCTGTAAATTTACTTTTTATTTATAATTTTTATATTAACTGTAATTTTTAATTTTTTAATTTAATTTATATGTCATACTTTTAATTTTTAATGCTAATTGTAATTTTTAATTTCATTTGTAATTTATATGGCGACCTGTGTAGACAAGTCGTTGGCACACCAACAACTTGGCCACAGGGTTGGGCCCCTGCGACCAAGTCACAGTTTGCACTATGACTTGGTCGTGGGGGGCTAGCCTTATGTCCAAGCCTTGGGCATGCCAACGGGTTGGCCACAAAGCTAGGCCCCTGCGGCCAAGTCACAGTCCACATTTTAAAGGTAAATTCTCTATGTTTTCAAAAAACTTTATATTCCGGGCCAATCAGATTCCCCGTGTAATGTTTAAGGGAAGTTATTTAACCTTTTTTAAGTCCTTGTTGTCAAAACAATTTTTAAATGCCACTTCAATAATTTCTCCTAAAGGGATCTTAAGTTACCATGTGACTTGCCACTACCATGTATGAATATTCTCTCTACCCTCCTCAATAATATCCTTATATCCTAATTTTGGTACATATTACCCTGACGAGTTTAAAGACTAGACTAATTGTTCTTCCTTCTCTTTGATTGTGATGTCTCTAAGTTTTAGATAATATGAATTGGTTTGATATCCTATTCCTACATTTGTTTCCAACCCAAGGGTTTGAACCTATTTTCACTTTGTCATGTTTTCCCACTTGCCATATCAACCAATTTCCCAATGATTAAAATGATGAAAGTACAACTTTAGACACATTTGAGGAAATATGTATTCACTTAACGAGATTTATGACAGGGTAAAATTATGTGCATAATTGTGTTATATAGTTTGGTACAGGTAGAAGAAATCTTTATGTTTATTTCAAATTTTTTAATATTTGTACATTTGTTAATATTCGTACATTTGTTAATATTTGTACATTATGATTATAAACGTGTTCTAAAATTATGTGCATAAATGTGTTATATAGTTTGGTACAGGTAGAAAAAATATTTTTGTTTATATTTATGTTTATTTTAAATTTGTTAATTAGTATTTAGATTTTAGATTTGGTATGTAGGCATTTGTTTTGGTCTAGTTTAGATTTAAAGACAATATTGTATTGACTGGTAATAGTTTTGGTCTATTGTTTGACCACATAATTTATTAAGTGGTTTAATTCAAATAAATTTATGCATATAAATATTATTAGTTATTTTGTTTATATTCAAATATTATTAACATCATCTTAATCTTTTTAATAAATTATACTTCTTGTAAATATAAATCCGTTCTTCTATTTCTTGAAATATAAATATGTTCTTATATTTAAAAATAAATCTATATTCGAAAAATTTTAAAACATATATTTTTATTTTTATTTTTAATAAATTTAAAAATAAAATAGGAAGACAATTTAAAAATTACATGTGAATCAAATAAGAATGTAATTTGCAACCACATTATCGATTCGATCATCAATATTGAAACCACAAGTATGGCAATACTTGCGACCTGGGCATGTTTAAAATTAGTTTGCAACAAATCTAACTTTTTTTTGTAATAAACATTGTGGCCATCATATTTTGAGTGCTTTGAAAAACTTTTGAAGTTTTCCAACAACTTATTTCATGACATTATTTACAATGCAAATTGTAATGTTTTTGTATTCTCTATGTGATTAGTTCAAAGTTATTTTATTAAAATTAATCAGTATTGATTGTTCTTATATATATATATATA
>CBVK0100620141.1:0-15248 GCA_900067695.1 Picea abies | reverse complement strand
TTGAGCCGACTTGTCTTCTAGGGTTATTATCCAATGTTTTAGGGTTTCTCTTGCTTCCCAAAATATTCTAGTCTCATCAAGGTTACACGTAGAGGTTAATACCTCCCGTATCTACCATAATATCAACAATTCTCACTATTTGGTTTGACTTTAATGCTAGAGTAATTAATTATATTTCTATTGAAGTGTGGGGAAATGTGGCCATTGGGAAAAACAATGTTGTCTTCATTCATGTTGGATATTATTACTCTTTGTTCATAATTGGAGTAGAACACATATATTTATTAATTGTTGGATTGTATTTACATGCACATATGTAGGTGATGGGTAACTCTGTGACTTAGTATTGGTTAAGTTCAATGATTAGTGTCTAGCTAGTGTGGCTATCATTTAAACATAGGAGGAGATATCCATTACCTTGTTTCAATTAAGAAATCATTGATACCAATGACCAATAATTAATCAAGCCACTACAATTGGAACCAAACACACACAAAACCATGATGGTGTCTTAATATCGAGCAACTTGAGAGATCTAGTTGAGTTTGATATCATTGTGTAAAGGGGTTGCATGGAAGACAAAGTTCTCAATGATAGAATAATTGTAGAGCTACAATTATTATTGCATTGTCAGCTAGTGGTTTCTTATGTGCAAGTTACACTATAGAACAAGCCATCTTGCCAACAATATTGTTGCAGAGTAGTTGCACTCATAACTACGACAAGAATAGAATTCTTGTAGCCATTTTGAAGGCTGATATCTTTGTCCAAGCATGAGAATATACAATAGAAATTGAATTCCGCAAAGTATCAGTGTTGGTGAAGTGAGTGGGTTATAAGTTCCTCATTTACAGAAAATAAGGTATAAAAGTAGTTGAATCCTTGACAGTGATGCAATTTCCATGAATTTTAAGAGAACACAAACCACACATGTGTAAAGAAAAAAGGGAAAGATTGGAAGACTTGTAGACCATCAAAGTGAAACTTCAGGAAGAGAATAACACTTGAAGGAGAAGGTATAGATGTTTGAATGAGGGATGGCAGAGTCGGAAAATAAACTTGATACCTCTTCCAAACTGATGCCATTGCTAAAGAAGTGATTTGATGAACACGAAGACTCCCTCACAATTGTCACAAAAGATTGGGACAAGAGTAGAGTGCAACTTGTGCAATTGGGAGAGGTCATCTAGTTGGATAACTGGTAGGAGGACATGCTCACTTAGATGATGGGTCAATTGCATCTAGAGTTGGAAGAGAAGGAAGAATAATTGACAAAGATACAAGAAGCTATCCAAGAGTCCAAGGAAGCAAAGTCACCTTCCATTTCCATTGCTGAGGCCAACATCATGACCATGAAAACTTTGGTAAGCTCACCTTCCTTAGACATTTATCAAGAGAATTTTGGTGAATTTGAAAAGCATACCAGGGGCATTGGTTCAAACTTGTTAAGGAATATGGGATATAATGGACAAGGGCTAGGCAATAGAAGACAAGGAATCCTAAGCCCTATTGTATATCAACCGAGGGTCAATCATGAAGGCCTAGGTTTTGATGGAAGAAATGAAAAGGCCACGAAAAATGAGATCACATTTGTGAAGGAAAAAAACATGGAAGAGTTGACTTGTGTATCGGAAGAAAGAGAAACGAATGAGGGTGATAGCACACCACCACTCCATCCTTTTAGTGGTAGGTTGCAGAACAGAAATGATGAGGAAAGTGTAAAGACTCAGTCTACAATAGCAGTCAAAAGAAGTGGCGAGAAGATCAACAGGAACATGAAGAGAAAGAGAAAGATGTATGCAATAGTTAAGACATCCCTTGTTTTTCATTGTTGTGTGAAGAAAGGCTATAGAGTTTCCAGTTATTGGAATTCCAAAGTATGCTTATTTTGAGAGAAGAAATGCCATCTTGAGGATCTTGTTGGAAGAAGAAATCCACCTGATATGAGCTAGATTACTTTCAGCGGAGTGACAAGAAGACTTCCCCAAACCAATAGTGAATTTAGAGGCACATGGAGAAAATTACTATGTCAAGCAATCCATACAAAATGGATAAGAAATTTTTCCACGATTGCAGGTTGAGTGGAAATTCATCTAGATATTCACCCTAGAAATTGAACAACCAAGAGAAGAGTGTGGAGAGTGAAGAGTAAAGAGGATGGATAGTTGCTTTCATATCCATCCCAAGAAGTGGAACTTGTCCAAGGAGTTGTAGTAGCACAAGAGGCCAACCTCACCATTGAAACAATAAGTGGTTTGGTGGAAGTAGGAGAGAGCAAAGGACGATCTCAAGCATGACCTACCATTTCATTTGTTGCAACCTGGTTTAAGAATGGCTCACCAACTAGTGAACCAACTTATCCATGAGTGAACAATTGGAACAACTGGGTGATAAATGGAGGCTAAATAATTCACAAGGATGTGTCACACACAAAATATTGTCATTCAATTGACATTGATGTAGAGATGGAGTGCTATTCAAGCATGTGCATCAGTAGCGAATTGTTTTCATTATGAGAAGCAATTGATACTAGTAGGAGAGGGTAGTCCACACTTCCTCTTGTGGAATTTCTACATGATGGCATAACTAATGAGATTACACTAAACAATCACATAACAAAATTTGACTTGGATTTCATTGGTTGCTGAGATAGACCATCTCCAAGTCTAAGAATGCAAAAGACTTACACATTGAATATGGAAATGAATTATGAGAGAAGAGTTTGGATCTAAAGATTGCTGTGAATTGAGAGTTAGTATGAAAAATTCTGCACTATAAGAACAAGCGATCCAAGAACCAGAGCTAGAGCCAAAACTAGAACTAGAGCCAATAACTAGAGTTGCAAGATAAAGCTAGATCCAAAGTCAAAGTTGTAGCTAGGAGACAAATTTAGAGCCATGTTACTAAGAATCCTACATAAGGTACATTGATCCATATTGGTTTCCTCTAATATTGTGGAGACTAAAACGTCTCTTGATGGGGATGTGTGATCCCAAATGGATCTGAACACAAGACAATGGTTGTAAGACTCATTAACTAAGTGAAACTCAACAATTAATGAGGGAAGGGAAATAATAAAATACAATGCCACTGTTAAAAATTAAATGAGACAAAAGAGAGGAAAAACATATAATTAAATAAAGTAGAAAAACAAAAATAAGAGAGGAAAAGAGAGAGAATAATGGGAACTGAAAAGTTAGACTCTTGGCCTTCCTGTTATCCCCCATCTCTCCTACATCTCTTTATGACTTGAATCTCAAATGGGTTGTTGTCGAGGAGGGGAGAATGCAAAGGAGAATGGGCTATGTGAATTTTTGAATGACCATAAAGCCATGGACCACATTGTAACATGAGATAGCCAAAATGAAAGCTAAGAAACCATTGAATGTTGGTTTTCCCAATTGTGTTTCTAGGGTACTTCATTATAATGGGTTGCTATGTATACTTTAAATATTTTATTATTGTGTGATCTCTGTGTGATGGTCTTGTTATTCTTAGTTGTGTTTTAATGGTTTTCTATGGAAAATGCAGGTTGTCAGAGGATAATTATGTTGAGAATCAATGTTTTCCATTGTCTTTCTAAACACAAAGGCCATGAAACTCAGATTCTCCAATTAATTGTTTTCACTGAGATCTATGATTGTGATAGAATATCTATTGCAATCGCTTTCCCATATTTATATTCATGTTCCTATATAACAACAAGTGTGGATTATGGAGACCATTGACACTTAGACATGCCATGGGAATTATTTAACAATCATGTACACACCAACTTATGAAGGATTGAGACTGTAATCCTCTCCTAGAGCTCATATGTAGTTGTTTCATGGATTTTGAGACCATATGCAGGGTGTATGAATCAACAAGGGCCTTCTTTGAGGGGTGGGGGATTCTCTAGCACCAACTGAAAGGAGGCACCAACCCCCTGATTTACAGGCACCAACCCCCTGATTTAGCTATAGAATGTGGTTAAACAATGAACCGACAATACACTCAATCAATTCCAATTCTCAAGCAATCATTTAAACCAATGAATAAAGCTAGGAATACAATGCAATGGTCGGATAATTCTTGTTTTTTTATATAACATGCAAGAAACAATAAAAAAACCAACCAACAAGTATACATAACGATTAAACACCATGAGAAAACATATTTTTTTAACTTGGAAACCTGTTACGAAGAAAAATCCTCCTGCAGACAAGAAAGCTCTCCTTTAGATCTACCCTTGATATGAGATAGACAACCAATAGATCACAATGATCTACAAGAGTAAGTTCTACTTATGCTATGAAAGAGAAACATGCAACTATTTTCGATGGTTGTCCTTAAGAGATCCTAGATGATGCAACTCCAAAGATCCAACTCTAGCTCCTGCCCTTTCTTCTTGCACAAAAAAAAAAAAAAAACAATACCCAACTCAACTCTTTCAAGCATTAAGGAAACTTAAACCAAATCAAATCTACTTTATTCTACCCAAGTAAAGAATAAATCACTAACATGCAAATGAATGGACAATCATGGAAGGGGGAAAATAACATTGATCTATATTAATAATAGAAAATATTACACCAAAAGTTTGATCACCTCAATTCTTGAGTTGTAGTTCTCCTTGGTCCTTGCTTCAACTCTTCCTTGGCCCTCACACAAATAAGGCTAATTTGTGGTGAAAGATAGCTTTTGAAATTCCTGCAGCATAATCTTGCTCTCCATTCCTCCTCTTATCCAATCACACCTCCATCCATAAATAATATACCAAATATGTCCTCCATATGATGAGATAATGCACCATAGTTGAGATTATATAGCTTACTTAGGACATGCATCAACTCAAACACTAGTAATTTTCCACCTAGCCTTGGTTAACTAGCCATGCAATCACTAGTTAACTAGATATACACCAATGGAGTGAATTACACCCATGAATGCACAATGAATTCACCCTCCTATCCTTATGCACATGTAACGCGCACTCCCGGTGATGATTCCAAGGAAGGCATGTGCTCTTGGTGATGATTCCAAGGTAGGCATGCAAGACTAGGTGATGATTCCAAAGAAGGATCGGGTGATGATTCCAAGGAAGGCATGCACTCTTGGTGATGATCCCAATGTAAGTATGCAATAATTAGTGATTATTCCAATGTAGGCATGCAAGACTTGGTGACAATTCTAATGTAGGCATGCAAGTCCGAACTCCATTAGTGTGACGAAAAAATTACTCGATAAGAAGAGGTGCACCCATGTATAGGGGAAGAATATTCTCATCCAAGGGAGAATATCTTGGACCAAGTGAGTACCAAGTATGCCCTCATACATGGAATATAGAACATAGGAAAACTGATGTACTAGGTAAATGTACATGATACTCCAATACTCTCCCAGAGTAGGTCCTCTATGTACTCCTAGGGTGGAAAATATAGCTATAACATATGCCCCCTAATGTGTGAAGTCAAAAGAGGAACGAATGGTTGAAATACATTACAATAATTCTAAACATGAGGTGGCATAATGAAAGATATGAATATCAAGGAACCAATGAGTACCTGCAACCATACATCAACCAAACTTAAATAGATCATCCCCGATATAGGCGTATCCATGCTCATAATAGAAAAAAATCATGGACGCCAACATAATACACTGTGGATCCATGTAATGAAATGAAATATCATTTCCATAACAAATACATCATGGATCCATGTCAAAAGGGATCATATCCATGAGCAAATACAATGTGGATCTATGCCATAGTGAATGTCAAGAAGACATTGAAAACCAATGATAATGCTCCCATAGTCTACAAAGTACTTCTATAAAAGTGATATATGCCATCACAACTTGGGAGGGGTAGTAGGAATGATTAATGTGCCCCAAGACCCAAGTTCTTTGTCCCAACCCCATTGGTACAATTCAATTTCATGCGAATAAGTGAGCTAATGTCGAGCATGCATAAATCATTTGATTACCAATCATTGAGGCATACCATTATCATATGTGAGGGGACCCACTAATGATGTAAATGGACCCCAAGGTAACTAGTATAATCTATCAATTTTGAATAGAGGAGATAATGTCGAACAATTGTAGAATCATTTAATCAAGAGTCAATGAGGTGAACATACCATCGATTGTGAGGAAGCTTGCCATTGTGAACTGCAAGCTCCAAGGTACTAGCTGGTTTCTACATCCCTTTCCTATATGATGCACCAAAGTTGACGTGAAGAGATCTATAAAAGTAGAGCCTTAATGTATCCCCCATCAATCGACATGAAACATACACCAAGAGATGATGTGAAAAGATAAAATCACTAAGTACAAATGACACAGGGATGGCCGACTTGGATGGTCAACAAGACAATAGATCGCTAGAAAGAGTGTATGCATCACAACGTTCATAGAATATACATAATCACTCCTAAGAATCATATTGAATTCTAATGGGAAATTCACCACTATCATATAAACCATAACAATATTCCCACTTAATGTGATAGGAAACTAAGGAAGAATCCCCAAAGATTCACTAGGTATTATATCAAAAGCTAACAACTGACTAGGAGCTGACACAAGCTGGGGAGAACCTATAGCTTTCCAAGTTGAGGAGGATAAAATTATTTTAGAGGCTCCTTCATCTACCATACATTGTGGATGGTTTTGAATAAGATTCAACCTTTATTTAGAAAGGTACAAAAGAAGGAAGGTGAAGCTCAACAAGATCGTTCCAATCAAAGGAAACAATCTTTTGATTTGTAGGGAGCATGCTTGATGTGAGTGGGATGCCACCTTGTTTATAAGGTTCTGAATGGGAAATGAATAAAACATGAGTGGAAGACACATCAATATCTGAAAGAGGATCAGGATCAACTAAATATTTCATTGGTGCAACTACTTCATTGACCAATGGTTGTGTAGGTTGTCAAGAAACCAAAGGTGGTTCTAGAGTAAAAGACCCTTTAGACTTCGACCACACTCAATTGATATTTGGAATGAGAGGACATAGGTGAGTAAGATGATCTTCCTTGCAGATTATACAAGGTAACTTAGGTTTGCGTCTTTCTTGTCTATATTTCTCAGTAGTATCAATGCCCCCGTAATGACTTGCAACGACTAATTTCTTGCCCCCAACATGACTTGCAGTGGCTAGTTACTTGTCTCCAATATGACTGGAAGTGATTGGTTATGTGTCTCCAAGATGAATTGTAATGGTTGGTGACATATCCCTTTTTCTTCGCTTCTTTTTTTTATTCTTCCTCTTTTTATTTCTTTTAGACTTCTGGTTATTAGGAGATGAACTTGCGCTAGAAGAAAAAGGAGGATACATAGATTTCATCAGAAAAGAATTTTTTAGGAGTATTTGGAACATGAAGAATGGTCATTAACCAAACTAGTATCCCCATAGACAATACACGAATATTCAAGATGGCCATCAAGGGGGAACCGACATTTTCAAAAGAAGGAAAATCACAAGAGTACCCTTGGGGAGGGGTTCCTTGGTTGGTGTTCATGTAAGAATTTCCTAGCATATGACTGGCATGAAATGCAAAGGGAGTATTGGTGGGGTATGAAAACATTTACCCCCCCATATAACTTCCCCCAGGGACATTGGTTCTCCTAGAGACATGACTACCTCCAATATTAGTAAAAACACTAGAGGTAGGACCAACCCCAGGGTTAAAATTCCAACCAAAAGGAAAACCACCATTTGGTATCACCGGGGTACCTATAGGGTCACTAGAAATAGATGGGAATCCACTTCCGATAGTAATATCAAGGCATTTCCCCCCAATTAACATAGGTGTGGGAACTTGCGATGATGTAATGAATGTGCTAAAACTATGTGTACTGATGGAAGGAAAGGATGTTACTAGCATAATCCTCTAGATGGAATGATTGGATGTCAAAGGCATAGATACGAGAGTGCCCATCCCACTAAGTGGTGACAAGGAGGTAGTGATCATGATTTCTACCAACATAGCTTGGGATGTACAAGTCATTCCTCCCTTGTTGGATGACCCATTAATGCTTGCCATTGTATGAGGATTACTAAGGTAGGAAAAAGAATCACCAAATGGTCTATTCACCTGAATGACTAAAGGGTCTATGATACCATCAAAGATGTTGATCAATCACAATAGAAAATTTGTTTTAACCAAGAAGAAAATAATAACCTACGACCAACTAGACATAAAATTCACTACATAAAACATCCCTAACAAATATAATCCAACAAGTCCTCGAGGTGTAGGATAGTCAGTGAAGGAGTGTGCTGTTAAGGCACTCCGTGATGTTAAAGTCACCGGTTCGAAACCTACTGGGACAAAAAATCTAGCCATGTTAAGGGTTGGTGTGGATTAGGTCGGGTGCGATCCCTAGGTGATTTTGACGACTTAGATGCCCCTGAGTCGCGGTTTCTCAGCCACATGCTAGTCTCGCAGGTCACAGACAAACTAACAAACAAACAAAATAAATTATAATCCAACAATAAAAAAACCAATGGATAAATGGGGCCTTTGAAGAACCAACCCTCTGGGGGGAATCAAGTCCCCAAAACCTTGGCTAGTGAAGGTGCTAGGAACAATTACGATAACCCTGATGCGACAACCCTTACCAATGCAAGTACCAAGTTCGTGAAGACAGGCGCCCTCTGAGGGACTAAAACATAGGTTCAACGTCTTTCCTAGGTACTACATGCACTTCCCACTTGCAATCACCTATGTAGATACCTAGAAACAACTGCCAAGGTTACCACCTCACAACATAATTATCGGGCGAATAGTCGTAGGTCAGACCACACACATGGGAATGATAGCTAAGCCTAAAGCTTCGAGAAATGTTTCCTCCTAGAGAGGTATTGGTACTTTTGAAACTCTCGTATGCATAGTAGTATAAGTAGTCCAACAAACACCAAGACAAGTAGAGAGGGGATATCACTCCACTTGCCCCAATGCAACCTACTACTTAACTCCTGTGTTAGAGTAGATTCCTGACACAGTCATTGTAAAAATGGATTTTACACTCGTTAATGACTTCTAAGTTTTGTTTGTGGCCTTACAGAATTTACTCTCCAACCTTGCACCAAGGCCCTAAATCCTAGTCTATGTTGGTTTGCTGTAATAAGAAAAAGTCTAATGATTTTTAGATTAAGTGTTTTTTTCTTTTCAAGGCTATTAATTATGCAAAGGTAGTGGAAGAAACTTTGATGCTGTTTGTGACACTTTTCTAACCCAAAATATATAAAAATGCATGTGAATAAGAAGTAAGTTTCGTTTTAATGAATGTTATCAAAAGGAAAGGAAGCCATTTTCACTTTTCAAATTTGTTTTTTTTAATTGAAAATCATCAACCTCACACGCTCTCAATAAAATATCAAAAACACCCAAGCGAATGAACATAATTTCACAAGCCTATTATACCAATGTAATCTCTAAATGAAATAGTCACAACATGTAACGATAATTTTACCTTCTATTTTGATAAAGAAAAATGGAGATACAAAAATAAACCAACAAATCATGCAAATCGACAAAGCATGCAACTCAACCACACATGTAAATCAACCATTCTAGATTCGCCAATTCTGTTATGGAGAAAACCCCTATCAAGGATTGGAAATCTCTCTCTTAGATATGCCCTTGATTTGAGATAGAGAACTAATAGATCGCAATGCTACTTTTCCTATATCCTTGAGACTAAGTTCTACTTATGCTATGAAAGAGAAATGTGCTCCTCTTTTCAATGGTCATCCTTAAGTGATATTGGATGATGATTCTCTGGAGATCTAGCTCCATCTTGTGCCCCTACTTCCTGCATAAAAAATACAAAAATATTATCCAACTCAATTCTTTCAAGCGTTAAGGAAACTTAAAACAAATTAAATCTACTTTATTCTACCCAAGTAAAGAATAAACCACTAAAATGCAATTGAATGCACAATCATGGAAAAGGGTAAAAGGAATTGATCTATATTAATAATAGAGAACCTTACATCAATAGTTCAATCACCTTGAGTCTTGAGTTGCAGTCCTCCTTGTTCCTTGCTTCAACTCTTTCTTGGCCCTCACACAAATATGTCTAATTTGTGGTGAGCTAGCTTATGCAATTCCTGCAACATAATATTTCTCTCCATTCCTCCTCTTCTCCAAGCACAAATCCATCCATAAATAATATAACAATTATGTTCTCCATATGATGAGATAATGCACCATAGTTGAGCTTCCATAGATTACTTAGGATATGCATCAACTCAAACACTAGTAATTTCCAACCTAGTCTTGGTTAACTAGCCATGCAATCACTAGTTAACTAGATATACACCACTGAGTGAATTACATTCATGCATGCAAAATGAATTTGCCCTCCTATCCTTATTCACATGTAATGCACACTCCTGGTGATGAGTCCAAGGAAGGTATGTGCTCTTGGTGATGATTCCATGGTAGACATGCAATACTGGGTGATTATTCCAAGGAAGGACTGGGCGACAATTCCAAGGAAGGATTGGGTGATGATTCCAATGTAGGAATGAAATACTTGGTGATGATTCCAATGTAGGCATGCAATAATTTATGATTATTCCAATGTAGGCATGCAATAGTGGACTCCATTAGTGTGATTGAAGGATGACTTAAGAAGAGGCATGCCCTTGTCTAGGGGAAGAATATTCTCATCCAAGGAAGAATAGACTGGACCAAGTGAGTACCAAGTACACCCTCATACATGGACTATAGAACATAAGAAAAATGTTGTACTAGGTAAATGTGAATTGGAGTATAAATTCACATTTACCTAGTACATCATTGGAGTATAAATTCACATTGTACATGCACATGTGATAAGCACATGCACTGCAAACTCCCATCCTTGTCCTTTTAAGAATATAACATTATTGAATTTTCTTTTCAAAGCCTTGTAAAATGAAAATATGCGATAAAAAAACATTTTCCTCTGGTAACCTCAACAAGTTCCCAATATAACATATAGCCTTTAAATCTTGAGAAATTGTCAGTAATATGAACCCCCTTTATTTTTGGCAAGCACTCTCCATGCTTAAACAAAATGTTGCACATCTATGACATTGAAACAATTGACAATAGTCAAAAAACTTAAGAATGATATGCTTTTGAATAAAATGAATGATCACTTTCTAATATTTTTCATGTTATTGATGAATGAATACTTCCCAAGAGTAAAATATTTTGAATGCCCTTTAGAAATATATTTTATTGTAAACACGATAATCATAACTAGTCAATGTAGATACCATATATTCCATTAAATGTGTTTGACATGATTTTATTCAAATTCAAGTATTTATTATTTAGAGCCTATCCTTGTAGATTCAACATTTTTAAATAATCCCTTTGACAATAGTTATTTGAAATTAGATTACAAATAGAACTTGGAATGATGAGTAATCTTCTACAAGACCTTGCATAACTAGAATGTGCAAAATTTATATAGAAAGGTATTTCATGTACAAATTTAGTTGTTGTTGGTCCTATCTCCATTGTTTTTGTTTCTTGCATTGAATATACACATGTAATTAGGGGTGTCCTATCAAAATTTTTATATTTCTAAATATCATCATTTTCATCATTGGCACTAGCTTGGATATCCCCATGGATATACCTTCATCTCCATCACTAGCATTGCATAATTTTTTTTTTCTTTATCTTCACACTCATTATTGGAATTGTTAAGAAACAACCCAATCATAGTAATACCTTTTTCAACACAAAGGACATTTGAAACTACTTGTTGTAAGGATACACTCCTTCTTCAATATGGGCACCACCTAGAAATTTCTCACTCAGATGAGGAACACGATCTTCATTACCATATTCCCATTGGTAGAGAGATTTTCACTTGGAGGAAGCTCTTTATCTTCAACCCCATCATTGTTATCATTGTGAAACTATTCACTAGGGGAAATATCTTCATCTGCATGCTATCATTGGTGTTTCCATGAAACTACTCACTAGGAGGAATATATTTATCCTTATTCTCATCATCAATGCTTCCATTAAACTCATTATTAAGAGGAGGATCTTCAATCCATGTCCATTGTTGGTGTTGTGACTCGCCTCACTAGGAGGCATATCTTGATCCTCATCCCCATCACTAGCAATACCATTAAACTCTTCACTTTAACAAATATCTTCATCACCATCCTCATAATTAGATCTACCAATAAACTCTTCAATACAAATAAGATCTTTGTTTTGATCTCCTTTATTGGTGCTACCATGAAATCCGTTAGTAAGAGAAAGATCATCGTTTTCATCCTTCTTGTTGAAATTTCCATAAAAATCCTCACATTAGGAAGAACTAGATCTTCATCCTCATGCTCATTGATATCATTGTCATAAAAATACTCATCAGGATGAATGTCCTTATCCCTATCTTCATCACCTTCCTTGATATTTCCATCAAACTCTTGAATGGGAGGAAGATATTCATCCTAATGCCCATTTCTGGTGTTATGATTAAAATCCTCACTATGAGGAAGATAGCCATCTTCAAATTCATCATAACCACTACCATTAAAATTGTCACTATGAAGATCTCTTTCATCATTCCCATGGTTAGCATTTCCATGAAACTAATTTGTAAGAGGGAGAAATGCATCCTGATCTGCATCATTGGAGTTACCATTAAACTTCACACTTAAAATAATATCTTCATCCTCATTCTGATCATTAGTGTTACTCTAAACTTCTCACTAAGAAAAATATCATCATCTTTGTCTCCTTTGCTAGTGATAACATGAAACTTCTCACTGAGAGGAAGACCTTTGTTTGCATCTTGATTGCTGGCGTTGAAATGAAGCTTCTTTGTGGAAGAAAGACCTTCATTCTCAAGCCCATTGCTAGCCTTTCATTAAGGTCCTCACTAAGAGGAAAAAATATAGGATAATAGATAACTAACACCCCTAGTTTGGGAAGAACTACAACATGCACCATCAATTTTGAGCACAAATGGTAATAGTCACACCCAATGCGAGGGACGATCTTGAGTATCACTCCTAGTTGAGGGTACTTGTTGCTAGTTGCCCCTTCAATTAGGGTTAATAATGATTATTTTCCTTGACATAAGGATGATATTGAGAATTGGACTTGATCAAGGGTGCTATCAAGGGTGTGATAGAATATATATTCCCACAATTAGGTGCGATACTAAGTATCTCCCTCAATTGTGGGTATCTATTACCAATCTTCCTCAACACCTAGGGTTCTTATTGTAGATCTCCTAATACATGGACAATATTGAGTATCACACTAAATGTTGGGGGTGCTTGTTGTCCCTAAGGGGAGCGTGTTGCAACTAGTGGGGCATTGACTTAAGATAAATAATTAATGTTCTTTTATTTATAATTTTATCTTTTTTCTCTTATATTTGTAATTTAAAATTTTTCACTTACATTTGTAATTTTATCTTTCTCACTTGGGAAAAATGAATAATAATTTTATTGTCAATTTTGTTACTATAGGTTAAATGACATCAAAATGTTATAAAAATGTATCCCATATCTATGAAGGAAATCATAGAGAATTCATATTCAACATTGATATCCAACAAAAGGGTTTGGTTTTATGCAAGTTACATCAACAACATGAACAAAATAACGAAGAATATATACTACTAGATCACGATAAATACCTTCACTAATTCACGCTAAATGAGGACATTGGAAATCACAAGGTAGGATATGTCTCATCCTCTATATCCAATCCACTAATTGTGCAAAACTATTTTAAACATCCATGGAAGAAGAGGATGCAATCAATGATTTTGTAATATTGAACACCAACTAAATGAGTAAGTGGCTAGAGAGGCATGGCCAAAAAAGTGGCAAAGAACTAAAAGTGATAGAATAATTTAAGATAAACTATCCATGTGACACTCTTATTCTTCTAGGCTTATATGAAGATAAATGGCACAATGAATGTACAATATGTTGGTTAAGGTAAGAACTGGAAAGGATTCTATATGAAAATAATGAAAATGTAAATTTGGATGAGTTGAACATTGCAAGAGGATGTGAAAATATAGTAAGTACCTATGCTTGCAAGACTCTGCCTATAAAATTTAATTATTTTCATTCATACGGAACCATTTGAATTATTATGATCTCGAGTAGGGGACATTGTTTCCACATTGCACCCCTCATGCAAGGTGACCTTGCATAGTGGTATATGGTTAGATGGCCAAAATTTTTGCATGGACTCTACATATTCATCGAGGGTAAATTTAGTATCGCATAGTTGTTACTAATTTTGAACATGCTAGTGGAGTGAATGCAAAGGATAATAACATGATTGAATTACATATGTTGGAAAAAATCAACAAATTATTAAGCTAGATAACAAATCCTTTGAAATGAAAATATTCAAGTGTAAAGGATATGAGGTATATAATGATAGATTGATAAGGATTGGTGATATTGGTGGTTTGTATGCCATAGACTCACGATTGTTATCATTGGACAAAGAGACACATGTTTATCCACATCATTCTGAACACACTACTACATTTGGGGTCAAATTACAATGTTAAATGGACATTGCATTGATGATAAAAATGTAAAAACCTCTATTTTTATAGGATCTTGATTTTGCATAGTATTGGGAATTAATGTTGTTGTAATTTACTCAATATTTTGGACATTGTTAAAGTCAATTTTTTGACATTACTAGTTCGTTGATATATTGGCATTAATTGGTTTAATCATTAGCCATGTCACATGTGTCACCTCAAATATGTTATGTGGAATATTTCAATGTTTCCTATATAATGCGATATTAAAAGGAATGGTGATTAGTACAAAAACTCGACCATTTTTAAGTTGAAATTTGGAAGTTTTATGTATGAATTAATTTTTATAAAAAATTATACAACCACATAGTGATTTTCAATGGTGTATTATGTGCGTAAAATGGAGTTTGTAAGTGAGAGTTATCATCTCGAAAGTTACAATTTTGGAGGATGATGAATGTGTGTTAGGGTCCTACCCTAACCTCCATACTTTAAGCTATGAACGAGTTATTCAATTGTAAAATATGTCCCATTAGATAGTAGTGGATAGTTATTTAATGTAAAAGGGTCCACTTTATAAGGCCTACTATGTAAATTCTAACCTTGTACAATATCTACTGCAAACTGATATTCAAAAAGAACAGAAAAGATACAATGGCAAATACAAACATTACACAGAGATTTTTCACCTGGAAACCCAAACCGGGAAA
>CBVK0100620100.1:0-11242 GCA_900067695.1 Picea abies | reverse complement strand
AACATCTATAATATGGTAAATAAGGGGCACCCAGGTAATCAGGAATATTGAATTATCGGACTCCTTGTATAGTCTAGACAACATGGCCACCACATATTGATATGGAATTTTTCAACAGGTTGGTGGGATATTTTCTTGAGGGCCTTGATTTGAATGTTTTACCAGGTTTGTACTAGGCCTTTAAAATATCCTTTGGATTATGTGAAAATTCCTTTTGATATTCTCATCTAGTGATCTCTCCTCATTTTCCAAGTGGTAATAGGAAGAAATTGTTGAATATTTGAAGGGGGCTATCAGGTGCTCTCTGACATTTAGAATATATATGGTTTCCAAGTCTGCATGCCTCACTATCCATGAGATAGCCTTTGCACAGGAGAATATGATTGAATGTGTTGTGACCTTGTACAACTTGTATTTCTTGATATTTTTGAATGTTTGGAGATCACAGTAATTTTCCGCCTCTCGAGAGAAGGTTTGGTTGTTAAACATTTGGTATAATTCAACCCATTTGATCGAATCTTCCTTGTTGATGACACCTTTGGTGTCATCGTACATCAGTCCTAGGGTATCTACATCTTCCACGTGAGCACTTCTTCTTGCAGAGGCCTCTTCCATAGGGCCCTTGTTGGTGTTTTCTGGGAGTTTGTGAGGAGACATTGTCGAATTTGCAAAAGACATATTTATCATTAGTTTGAAGAAAATATAGGAATAGAAAGATGCATCGGTTGTTCACTATTTTGAAAAGGATAAGAATGAAAAAGAGAGAGAATTTCTTATTTGTTGTGTTTGGGTGATTTTAATCTATTTAAGGAGGAATCGACGAGTTTTTGTTTTGTGCGTCAATACACTCTTGTATTGGCGCTGAAAAAGTTATCCTCATCAACATAGGGAGGTGTATCGACAACTAGAGAAAGGTCAGTCACTGACATTGCAAGAATTGTTTTTCAATCTTTACATCAATGTTAAGGGGAAAAGGTTAAACCATATAGACACCCTTCAAGTCATCGATGTCAATAAGGAAAAGAGTGTATCAACATTCATCTTTCGATCGAAATCGACAAGGGAAATAGTGTATCAATGTTAATATTTTGTTTGTCTCTAGTGAAGGAAGAATCATATCAACAAGAACATTTTGATCATCACTGAAATGTGAAGGAACATATTGGCAAAAATATTTCGACCATTTACAAAATGGAAAGGATAATCTAAGTTTGATGCTAAGTATGGCTAAGCATGGCCTTTTGTTGCATAGTAAGTTTGACTCCAAAGATAAGGGTCTCCTTTTACTCGGCATACAATTGAGAAAAATGTTTCGGTTTCCTTTCGTATGGGTATAAAATGGTAGAAGGAGAGTAATGTGTGAAGAGATTATGGTGGATTCGATGACAAGGAGTGAAGAGTCAGGTTAGGGTATGGCGGCCTCCAAAGGTAGCCATAGATTTTGGGGCCAAGGGTTAGGGCTCACATAAAGAGAAGAAAACAACGCGAGCTTTGGGAAGGGTTAGGGTAGAAGGGCTTCAGTCACGGATATGACTGAGGAAAGGAAAGGAATAGGGGGAGGCATGGATTTTTTAGGGATAAAACCCTTGTAATACACCCAAATTCCTAACCCATACTCAGGCTGGTGGGATTTCAAAGTTTCCTCTTCTTCAATGTAGTTCTTTTCCATCAATGAATCCCATAGATGGATTTTACTCATCAAGATATTCCTAACGATGGTAACCATGCTCAAAATTGAGTTCTAGATAGAAATTTATAACCTCCCAAAGTTTTTGGCCTTTTTTTATCAGATACACCTCATTTCCACATGGCATCCACGTGGATCCCTGTCACTTGTACCATTCAATGTGGCGCTGAAGTGGCACCTTCCACCTGGCCCACTAAAATCAATGGTTATTATATATTGGATCTTTTATTCTTCGTCATCACCCAAACTATCTCTTGGGTATTTTCTTGGTTATTCTCCCTCAAAGTTATACATCATCCCAACTATCAAGATCTGATGACATACGTTCTGACGGGTCCAATCCCCAGATCCGATGGATCTTGGACTCTATACCTTTTACATCATCGATACCTCTCTTGAACCTATCACTCAAATCACCAGCCATCTACTCTCCTACGATGATGTGGCTGACATCGATGGTCTATATCCCATCAAGTTCACCTCCTAGAGATCGATGATCCTTACTCTCTCTCAAGGTCTTCTTCATCGTCAAATCCTTGTCCAACCCCACCTTTCGAACATTCCATTGGATCCATTCTTCGACGAATGGATGAGATCCACTCATAGTGTCAAACCAATGATCAAGAATTAAGGCAATGAGTTAAATATCCTTTCTCCCAATTGTATCTACTCTCACTCCATGCACCCTTAAACTGACATGAGTTATCCCACATGACACACTAAATGCTACACTAGCATCCACATCACCATGACCACCATTCTATTGCACCACATCATCATGATGTCATTCACCCCATTTTCATCACCTACTAAATGAAATGGAGGGACCCCCAATGAAAATATGACTATCGACGACTCTGGGTCTTCTTCATCATCAGATTCCATGTAAGTCCTGACATTCAAGCATCCCAATGACAATTCCATTTGATGAAGGGACTAGATCTACTCACCTTTCTGGATCAATGGCTGCGAGCCATTCCAACTCAAAACATGGATATTTATTAGGATGATAGTCTTATTCGAGACTTACTTGACTCAGAGGCTCTAATAGATTGATATTCTAAGGCTCACCAGGTCTTTGAGGAATTGAAAAACACACTGAGACCAACCAAGTATTTCTTGATTCCTTGTGGATGAAGTTTGCGTATCTTTCAAGATTTCCATTTAGGTCGGGTGAAAGTTTTAACAAGGTTGAATATCTTTGAACTACATAGATACCTTCCCCATGTACCAAAGCATTTCCTCCATCAACCTTGGGTGAAGATTTTATTCATATCTTGTGAAATTTCCACCTAAAAATAGGAGGTCCTCTCACGATGCAAGGTCCTTTACTCCCCACAAGGACCCTTTGTCTAGGGCACTCATGTCACCTTTCAAATTAATATATTGTCCATATCTTGCAATATTTCCTCCCAATATACAATATCCTTAGGATACAGACTACCCATACTTTGGTTATTTTCATGAATTAATAGATTAAGCACTGAAAACAAACAAACATATTCCATTTTACTCAATAATTCAATATATTTTTACATGCATTCATATTTACCATTTAAATAAGAAAAACACATGTCTACGTCATTAACACACATCAAATAGGTCAAGTTAAACACTTATCTACTCAGGGAAATATCAACAATAAAACTAAGTGAGAGAGGACACCTTTCCTCCCAACCTTAGGCTATGCTGCATAGTTTCTTCCTACAGAATGCCACCTCCATGCCAAGCCATGATAAAAAAAGGGGAATGATTTAGCTGGTTCTCAAGATTAGAATGATCTAGGAAGGTTACTCTCCTTCCTCCATTAAAAACAACATAAGTTTCCTTCTTCCCATTGAGCTCAATACTTCCACAGTTTTATTAGGTGCCCTCCTGATCCGGATTATTTTCGGCACGAAATGAGAGCGGAGATATAATAAATAAATGCACAGAGATATCGCGTATATTCAGTAATATAACAAGCCATTTGGAAAATGTGGGTGGCCCCCGATATCCACCTGGATCACCTCCCAACTATATTTCCCTTGATGACCTCCCTTACCAGTGCCAATTTATTTCTAGTGGGTACCAAGTTGTAGTCCTTTATAGCTACAGTTTCGATATGGGTCTTCTCTATTCTAGGGTGATCATTAATCCTTTGGAAAAGCTTCCTGTTTTTCTCAAGAATAACTTTTCAATTTATTTTATCTTTCATATCTATGCATATGAATACCTCTATTCATCATGCCATGTGTTCATAAGAATGATACTCACTTTCTCTTTCTGTCTGTTGCGAGGATTTAATCCTCTTCACGTTCTCTTAATCTCCTTTGTGTTTTCTCTCTCTCCCTCTCTCTCTCTCTCTCTCTCTCTCTCTCTCTCTCTCTCTCTCCCTCTCTCTCTCTCTCTCTCTCTCTCTCTCTCTCTCTCTCTTCTTCTCTGTCTCTACCTCCTCTATTCCTTCTTGCATGTCTAGTGATTTTTTTCCACCTTTGGCCTCTTCTTCCACCAATCCCTTGGGATTCCTGTTGCTTCTTCCAAATGTGACCTTTTGTTCACGGTATGTATTCCTAAAGGGGAAATTTCGTGGGTCATCCTTTTTGTTAGGTTATTCAGTTGACCCCTCGTCTTTTCAAGAGATCATGACTATCATTAGTATTAACTGCCTCAACCACCAATCCTATTCCTTCATGACAATTCATGTGGCTTCTCATAGATTCAAGTACGTGAGAAGGTGGTGTTTTCAATTTGCAGGTGTAGGATTAAGTGTTAAGTAAGCTTCCTATTTTCCTAATTAAATATTCTCCATTCCACCTCACTGATTTACCTCATAAAATCCACTTCATCAATTCCTACTTGTGATATCATGGCCAATACTTTCAAGGATTTTCCCTCTCAGTTGACTCTCTAGTGTTTTTCATTGATCACAAAATAACTACAAGCTTCATAATCACATTATATGAAGTCTTAGCATAATTACAGCCATGGTGGAAAGCATGGTGTTACATTCCACTCCTCCTTAAAGAAACATCATCCTCAGTGTTTAAAACACTATATATATACAATTATATAGAAAACAAAAGTAAGTATACCATTCTCATGGAATATTCCAACTCACATGTAGCCTCATCTTCTCCAAAGTGCTTCCAACGTGCCTTGACCTGCACGATGGGTCGGTTCTAGAGCATTGTTTCTCTCTTGTCGAGGATACATTGAGGTCAAGGCTAGAATTCTCCCTCTGCTTCGACCCGTATCATAGTCCAATCAATAACATGATTAGAATCATGGATATATTTATTCAACAAGGATACTTGGAATGCATTATGAGATTTAACAGTGAGCAGTAACACAAGTTTGTATGCTATTGGCCCCACTCTTTCTAGGAATTTAAATGGTCCACATTAGTGGGGTGCCAACTTAGCACATGTCCCCATTCTTAGGGGAATCCTATTGGGTTTTAATTGGAGATATACATGATCTCCCAATTTGAACTCTTTATGAGTTCTCTTGCTACCTGCATAACTCTTTTGCCTATCTAGGGCTACTTTCAAGTTCTACCTTATCTTAATCATTGCTTGTCCCATTTTTTCCATAGTTCTGATCCAAGTGTGATCCTATCCACTGGATTTTCCCAACTAAATGGAACTCTACAGATTCTTCCATACATAACCTCAAACGAACTCATTTTCAATGATTCCTGATAACCATTGTTATAGGTGAACTCTACCAAGGGTGTATATTCTTCCCACTACTTGGGTTGATGCATAACATGCATCCTTAACATGTATTCTAACACTCTACTCACCCTTTCGGTATGACCATATATTTGAGGATGGTAGGCCATGATAAACACCAATTACATTCTTAAGTCTACAAATAATATTTTCCAATAACTTGAGGTGAACTTAGCATCTTTGTCCGATATTATGGTCTTGGGAAGACCATGTAATCTGAAACTTTCCTTCATAAAAACACTAGAAACATATATGGCCTTGAAAGTAGATATAATAGGGATGAAATGAGCTTCCTTGATCAACTTATCTACTACAACTATGATTGCATCATGTTGTTTAATTGTATTTGGAAAACCAGTAATAAAATCCATGGATATTGTCTCCCATTTCCACTATGATATTTTCAAAGGATACAATAGTCCTGCATGATTCTTGTGTTCAACCTTCACCTATTGAAACTCCATATGATCAAAAATGTGTTCAACAATGTCCTACTTCATTCTATTTTAGTAATCAAATTGGCTTACTATTGTTACCATATTTTGATAACCAAGGTGACCCATATAAGGTATCCTATGGATCTCATCCATAATTAGATGCCTCAAATCCACTGAATTAGGAACATACATCCTATTATTATACAATAGAAACTCATCAACTATAAGTTGATATCCTTCATACTTTTTCTCTTAGGGTTCTTTATACAATCCTTTTCTTACTTGATTGAAGAACTCATCTTCTTGCAAGAGGGTTTTAATCCTCCTCTTGATGTCAAACTCTCTTAAACTTGTTGTTTCTAAGTGTATAGTCTGCACACTCTGACTGAGTGCATATACTACTCTCTACTTCCATTTAATATGTTTGATTTAGAAATCAAACTCACTAATCAACGTCATCCACATGGATTGTATAGAATTCAATATTGGTTGGTTGAACACATACTTTTTTCCACAGTGGTATTTCATCAAGAAAAACCTTCTTCCAAGCAAGTGATGTCTCCACATATTTAATGCATGCACAATTGTTGCAAGATCTAAATCATGGGTAGCATACTTCTTCTCATGCTCATTTAACTTTCTCGACTCATAACAAATCACCTTCCCTGTTCATAACAACTCCACCAAGTCCTTTTTTGCAATCATCAACGCAAACCAATAAATCCTTTTCAGTGTCTGTAATATTCAAAACAAAGGAATTAGTCAAAATATTCTTAAGTTGTTGAAACGTGGCCTCACATTCTGGTGACCACACAAATTTATTCCTCTTTCTCTATAATGAAGTAATGGGATTACCAACCTTGGAAAATCCCTTTATAAACCTTCTGTAACACCTATCCAGTCCCATGAAATATATTACCTCTGTCAAATTCCTAGGGGAAGGACAATCCATGATTGCCTTGATCTTTTCAAGATCTATAGCCACTCCTACTGACATTATGTGGACTAAATAATGGATTTTCTTTTGCAATAAATCATACTTTCTAAAATTAGCATAAACCTGGTGCTCTCTCAGCACATGCAACACCATCCTAAGATGTTCCTCATGCTCTTCTCTAGTATTGGAATACACCAAAATGCCATCCAAAAACACTAAGAAAAACTTGTCTAGATTTTTGCTATGCACATTATTCATTAAAAACATAAAAGTGGTTGGTGCATTTGTAAGCCCAAATGAAACCACTACGAACTCACAGTTTCCATACCTTGTTCTTAAGGTTGTCTTATGGATGTCCTCATCTTTAATTCTGACTTGGTGATATCCCGACCTCAAATCAATCTTTGAGAAAATTACAACTCCTATGAGCTGGTCAAAGATATCACCAATTATGGGTAATGGATTCTTTTTATTAATGGTCATCTTGTTCAACTGCCTATAGTCAATATATAGTCTCAAGGTACTATTGAGCACTCAACACACCCTCAAACTTTTATGAATTTTTGGGGTACCACTTTGCTTTAATTTCTTCCTTATACTTCGATTCTCTATGGTCATGACTTGTTTAAAATCATTCTTTTGTTCTCTGCTCATTTCGGTCAATTCCCAGGCTTAAAATGAATTTTCAATAGAAGAGAGAGAAGTCAATATTGTTTAAATGCTGAAAAGGGGCCTTCAACACTTGATATTTTCAAATATTATTGAAACTCCTAACAATACTTGACTTTTCAATAGAAGAGAGAGAAGTCAATATTGTTTAAATGCTGAAAAGGGGCCTTCAACACTTAATATTTTCAAATATTATTGAAACTCCTAACAATACTTGACTTTTCACGATGACATTCACCTCTTAAGAGTTTCGATTCCGATAAATGACAAGTAGTTCCTGTGACAAATTGGATTTGGCACTAATATACTATTAAGGAAAGGAATTTTTTGATGCCGATGAGTATCGCCCATCGACGCTCAACTTCAAACATCACAAAAATATCTTAGGGAAAGCCAAGCCCTAACGTCGATAAGTGAACTTTTCCTCCAAATCATGGTTGTTCTATTCTAACGAGAAGAACATCCCAACCATTGATTAAATTCCACTCGAGTCTGACGTAAGGTGAAACCACGTAAGTGCATGCCACATCACTTTAACATATCAATCGTCATGTGGATATTTGTATTTTCCACTTTTTCATCCACATAGACACTGATACATCATTAATTACAGAACACCCATACCGCCACAACACCTCACCATGTCACCCAAGTAGGAAAAGTTATCAATTCATGTTGTCAAGACTTGCTAGATGAGTCACATCATGCCACGTCAAGCTCCATGTCATCACGAGAAATTCACATCGGTCATTGAGGAATTGTATATTTTGACGAAAAAGGTCAAAGGAAGTAGTCAAGGTTTGAACTCATCGTCACTGATTTTAAATCGATTGTCGACATGAAATAAGTATAGTTTCATTAGGATCCATGAGTTTTCAACCACCAATCACCAATATATTATCGACATCGACAAACCAAGACCAAGAAACTACACTTTTCAATGCAGGAATGAGACTGTCGATGACCTATTTATGGGCGTATTTTTACCTATTCGAGCAAGCCACATTGGCTCAGGGAGGCCTCTAACTTCACACTGTATGATTTGAATTTCACAACATCATTCACATACATTTGTTGCATGGATATCTGTAAATCCATATCTCCTTCCATGTCATCAATATCACACTACCTTGCCACATCATGAAGTTATGTCAACCTCAATATCATCACTAATGGTCCATGAGTTCATAGGGGCATAGGGAATTCTTATGGTAAAAGAAGTGAAGGGAAGTAAATGAGGAAATAAGCCACTGACACCGATGTCATACTAGTCATCGAAAAGAAACATGTGAAATTATGTAGACCTTATAAACTCTCAACTCATTGATGTTTGATAGCTTGTCAGTGTGGGTGAACTAGAAACCAAGACAATTATCTTTGATGCTCTAACATTTCTGCCAATGACTGATTATGGTATAAATAGCTGTAATATGGGCAATCCATTTTTCTTTTGACCTCTACACTTGATCTAGGTCGTCCATCTGACACTCCTTATTGCTTCTCATTCCATGATTTCGAGCTACCCGAATTAACCACATAAGCTAAGGGGAGCCCCAAACTTGAAGCGACATGATGAGAAACTCACCTCGAAAAAATCAGCATGAGAAATCACACAAGCGTACAACTCATTCACATCAGGATCAATGAATAAATATTGACGTAAGTCATTCAAACCTTAGGCAAGGAGCATACCCCTAATCCCTGATCTTAGCCATCATTGCACGCCAACACATTACTATTTGAAATTGACGAAAGAACAACTTAATGTTCCATTTGCACCACTGATTTACGTAGAACATTAAATCCAAAGCATGGCATTGATGTGTAATTAATTATCGAAGATCCGTAAGGATTTTGATGTACTCTACAATGGTAAATACAGATGGGACCAGTGGAAACAAACTATTTGAATTCGATTTGGATTGTTCATTTTATCATTGTTTGGATAGATCATTTGAGGGTTTCGTGCTACACAAAATTCTTGAAGAAATAAGTGTTGTGCTTGTCCAAGCTAACAATCTTTGTTTTTTCTGTCAATTCTGGGACTGGTAAGTGATAAAGGCCAGAAAAATTGGTATCACTCAGGTATTTGGTTCTTATGATAAATATTTTCCTTTCAATAGTGTTTGATAGATAAAGAAATGAATTAAGTTGTTTGTGCAACAAAAATGCCTCCTCGACAATAAAAAACCCATTTATCACCAAATACATCGAAGGGGAAGAAGATAATGGTTGGAGAGGATTCTAGTCCTACTGTTTCCAAAGAATTGGAGTTCACACCCAAGGTGGAACTTGTAATCAAAATGTCTTAGAAGAAATTGCCAGCTCCACCACTGCTCTACAAAGATATATATATATAATCACGACAACCAAGGTACCTATGACCACCTATCTTGAACTATACAATAAAATTCACCATGATGATTTTATTCAATTTACTCTACATAGCGATCTAGAAGTAAGAGTTCTAGATGATCATGTCTTTTAAAATATCAAATTATCATCCATGTACATGTTATCTTCTAGAACTCTACTTTTTCCCTGTATAGAAACCTTGGAATGGATAATTAACGACAACAAGGCCGACAAGTGCTTGATTAATGATGTCAATGATTAATGTGTTGGTGTTTTCCTACCAATGGAGGTCAAAAAATATTACAAACTCAAGGAGCCTGAAGTCAAGCTTAACACCGACATTGTGGTCAAGTTCTATGAATACGATACGAATAATCCATTTTTGGTGTCTTAGTGGAAGGAAGATAGGAAATTTGTGAACAGAGCCTTCACATGTTACAATACTATAAACCTTATAAAACCATATATGTTCCTCATGGCCCTAATATTCCGATTGTATGTTCCCCTGGCATATACAATAGCCATATCCATAAGTTTTTACGATTGGGGATCCATAATTTCAAAGCAATTGATTATTAGGATTGAGCAAGCACATAAACCAAAAGTAGGAGAATTACATGCCTTCTTTATGGTCTCCCACCTATTAGATATAGCGTTTGCTAGAAATGTATTTCCAGGGATGGGATTAAGTTGACATATCTCAGAGTTACCAATCCATGTCTATTTCATAATTTTGTGGGAGAATAAGTATAATATGTCTTATGCTGCAATTTGTGATGAATTCCTGGCTAGGGTGTATTTCATAATATTTAAACAAAATTGTCCAAGGCTCTCTGATGCAACAAGAAAGGTCATAAATAGAATAGGGCATTGATACCTAGATGTGAAAAGTATTTATCTCAGGATTTTTGGAGCCAACGGCCCCCCACACCTACTCCTAGCTCACGTTCCATATTAGATGGTGTTGGGGGAGATTTGTTTAGTAGAATATATTGCAAGGATTCAATGCCTCCCTAGTGAAATATAATAAAATATCATTCATACCATATGAATTCTATGTAGGCTATGATTTTTTAAAAGACACCACACATAGCAGGAAGGAAGATCAAAATTAGGTAGAGGACAAGTTTTACACTGGAAGGTACACAAATCATGACCCAAAAAACTTAGTGGCCCAACATGCTATTCAAGTAATATCTCACTAGCCGTATACACATGACAATTTTGAAGATGATATCTTCACTGAAAATGCTTTGGATTAGGAAGAGGTCCTACGAAGGAAAGAGAAACCAGACCTAACTCAATTCAAATCCATGATAGGAGATGAGAAATTAAAATGGTTAGAATGAACAACAAGGGTTATTGTACATACACAAAATTAAAATGCAGAGGAAGCATCAAGGAGAGATGAAACATTAAGGCTCCTGGCAGAAGCCGAAAG
>CBVK0100620097.1:0-13723 GCA_900067695.1 Picea abies | reverse complement strand
ACTTGGTGGTAATCCTCACACCATACAATTATTTTGATTGGAATCCCAAGTAAAAATTCCAACTTATAATGAAAGGACTATAAAACTTGACAATGGGGATAGAAACAAAACCTACATCAGAAATTGAGAAGATGAGATGGGTGAACCGAAAGGATGAAGCCACAAGAATTCTTCTTGAATTGATTTCAACTGATATATGGTTTCATGTTTCTACATGAAAGACTCCAAATGACATCTTGACCACCTTGGAAAGTCTGTTTGGAAAGTAGGATTAGATGAAAGTTTATAGAGGTAGAGTTGAATACTTTAGATCCTAAATTTTTTGATAATATACATGATTTATTTACTAAGTTTAAATATTTGATATTGAGATTATAATATTGTTGTATTGATAAGTCTAAATAGGTGGACCAACTTATTCTAACAATCTTGGCCAAGATAGGACTAGAATCTGTTGTCTATGTTTCCACTTTCCATTCAAGCAGGTATCTCATGGGAACAAATTGGAAGATTCCTACCATGGATCAATTCGTTGATTCTCTCACACACGAGTAGAAAAAACTCATTCAGATGGACCTAATCAAGGATCCTAAAGCTCATGCACTCACCATGTATGATGGAAAAGGATCATCCAAACATAAAGGAAAGGGGAAATCACAACATTGGTTTTCCCTCTTTCCTCACTTTTATTCAGTGTTCATTAGTCGCATTGTACATGAGTACCTAAAATGGCCTAGTAGTTGGGACTCATTTTTTACTCCATAGTGATGTTTAGGGGGTATTGGAGAATTTTCTATTTTCGACACACTAGTTTAGTGGGAGTTAACTGACTAGTTCTATTTTAGACTTTCTATTTTTACCATCACTATTATGCATTCATGCATTCCTAAGGAAAGCTAACTACTTGATTTCTTTTCTTAATTATGGAATGTTACGTCCTATATATGAGTGTATTCCACTCATTCATTGTATCATATTGATCATCATCTATGTATCAATCATCATCTCATTGGAGTTTTGAATATATTTTGTCATTCTTCCATATTGAATCTATCTTCCTTTCTTGATAAGCTTTGTTTGTACTTTCTTTAGCTAGATCTCATGTGCAGGCTTCGATGAAACATTGACATGGTATTAGAGCTATGCTTCTTGGAGAAAGACATACAAGCCAAAGAATAAGGAAATTAAAGTTTCGACAAGAAAATCTATGTAATGGACACGGTTGCACCCTCTCCCTGTTGAAAGGAGTGACAGTCACACCCAAACTTATGAATTTTTCAAATTTTGGGTTGGTCACACCCTAGAAACTGGAAAAAGGGTGACTGGGTCACTCCCAATACACTGGAAAAGGGCTACCAACCAAAACTGGTCGCTCTGTCTCTTAAGGGAAGGTGCGACCACCTCTAAAAGAACCTTTTTGTTTGCATTTATTTCACCCAAAATATTCACTTTTTGACGAAATGGGTCATAAGAGAAGTAAATAGACCTATTCTGCAAGAGGGTTTTCAACCATTTGGATAAATTCCTTACCATTTTCTTAGAAAATAATACGGAAGATCACCTCCTGAAAATGATTCGAATTTTCCACTTAAAGTGCCCTTTCTGCAGTGATTTCTCAATTTTTCACTTGCAGATTGAGAGTAAACTTTTAGGGTTTCTCAGCCACAGTGGGAGAGATGGATATGAAAACTATTCTACAGTCAAACTTGGTGGTAATACTCACACCATACAACTATTTTGAGTTTAATCTAAAGGAATAATTCCAACTCAGAAGGAAATGGATGTACAACTTGACAATGGGGACAGAAACAAAACCTACATCAACAATTGAGAAGATGAGATGGGCAAACCAAAAGGATGAAGCCACATGAATTATTCTTGAATTGATTTCAACTGATCTATGGTTTCATGTTTCCACATGCAAGACTCCAAACGATATTTGGACCACCTTGGAAAGTCTATTTGGAAAGCAAGATCGGATGAGAGGTCATATGCTTGAGGTAGAGTTGAATACTTTGGATTCTAAAAGTTTTGATAATATACAAGATTTCTTTACTAAGTTTAAATATTTGATATTGAGCTTAACATCTTGTGGTATTGATAAGTCTAAACAAGTGGACCAACTTATTCTAACTATCTTTGCCAAGCTAGGACCAAAATACATTGTCTATGTTTCCACTTTCCATTCAGGCATGTATCTCATGGGAACAAATTGGAAGATGCCTATCATGGATCAATTCATTGATTCTCTCACACATGAACAGTAAAAAATCATTTAGATGGG
The DNA here is from genome assembly GCA_900067695.1 of Picea abies. Taxonomy (NCBI): domain Eukaryota; kingdom Viridiplantae; phylum Streptophyta; class Pinopsida; order Pinales; family Pinaceae; genus Picea; species Picea abies. The sequence continues at coordinate 11,439 of CBVK0100620097.1, read as the reverse complement.
CCTAATCAAGGGTCCTAAAGCACATGTGCTCACCATGCATGATGGAAAAGGATCATCCAAACATAAAGGAAAGGGGAAATCACAACATCCAGAGCCAAAGAAGGAGGGATATTCTAAACCCTTCAAGGATTCTTTAGGTTAAGGTTCCAAAGACTCTTCAGGTTCAGGTTCCAAAGAGAAGAAAAAGAAGAAGGGAAATAAGTGCACTTACTGCAATAAACTGAATCATGGTGAATCCACATGCATGAAGAAACAAATCGATCTTATGACTCAGGTACTACAACATAACAAAATTGGAAACTTCATTCCAAAAGGAGACAAGAAGAATAAGGAATAATATCTTGCATCTAAGAAAGGTAATCGTCATGATCTTGTTACAATTAATTCCTCATCTGATTCATAGATTATAGATTTTGGCACATCACATCATATGGCAGCAAAAGAGGAAGTTTTTTACTTCTTTGAGCTCATGCTCAGGAGCCCCTATTCTCATGGGGGATGATACTCTAGTAGCAGTAGTAGGAAAGGGGAGAGTGGAAATCCCTAATGGAAGTTTTGAGAATGTTTTACATGTTCCAAATATTTCTATGAATTTGTTTTCATTTTATCACATCACTCAGAACGGTAAAAAGGTTGAATTTACATCATACTAAGTTTCTATACTTGACATGCATGACAACTCTATTATTTCAATTGGTGAGGTAGATCACAAATCAAGGTTGTATAGATTCACTAATTTTTTTGAACATAACTCCTTAATACTAATTCATGTTGATGATAATAATAGAGTATGGCATGAGATATTTGGTCATTTAAACTTCAGGTACATGCAACAAATTTCCAAGCAAGGAATGGTCAAATTCTTTGCAAATATTTAATTTTATGAAGGGGTTTGTGAAGGTTTAAATCTTGGAAAACATCATGTTAGCACTAGAAGTCACCATCAGATTGCATTGAAGGTAATCCCAATACCCATCAGTTTATATTTCATAATGAATAATTTTGAAGAGGTCAAATGGGCGCAGACTCAGGATAATATCATTTTAACTCAGAAAACTGGACCAACATGCACAAGCTGTTGAGGTCTTGATCAACTTCAGTCAGATAGTTGTAGTAAGGGTGAGTAGGAGGAAGAAATTATGAGGGGAATGTAGAGATCTTCTATGGACATCAGGTCTTCCAGCAACCTAAGGAGGAAAATATTCAAACACAAGATCCTCTCAGATTCAAAGCTTTAGAAAAATAAAGAATGTTATAACAGGACTAAAATAAAACATACATTACAATACAACCATAACAATCCATGTGAATCCTTCAATCATGGACACTTCAATAGCAGAGGCTAATAAGATGAAAAGGAAGTTGAATTTCATTAAACAAGAAGTCTCAAATCAAAATACATAGCTAGAGAACCATAGCTTCATCCAAAGTTTACAATACGGGAGCCTTTCTCAACCATCGACCATAACAAAATATCAAAAATTCCTACATATACTCAGAACAATTCGCCCCGAACAGCAGAGGCATGCCCGAGTCTTTGCATTCAAGTCTTTACATCTGCATGCTCTCTGGAAGACTGTGCATGTTGTCTTCTGTCACACACGAGCTTCTTTCAGATGCAATCATTTTTCAGAAGGGACCTGCAGAGAAACAAACTTGTTGACAGTCCCTTCAGGCTTTCCATTTATGGGAGGAGACGATGTCTCACCCACTTCACCAACTTTCATTAACTGTCTTCATTGACAGTCCCTTCAGGCTTTCCATTTATGGGAGGAGACGATGTCTCACCCACTTCACCAACTTTCATTAACTGTCTTCATCTAGATTAGGACAAGCAGAGTCAATGTGGCACCTAGAAAATGTGTTTGCCTTGCCCTGCTCTTTTTCCATCTGGATCTTTACTGGATGCTTGTAAGGGAAACTGGTAGGCGAAGGTGGAGGAAGGCAATGGCCAGATGTGAGGTCATTGGCACAAACTCACATGGCATGATGAGTGAGCTATGTCCAAGTGGAATGATGTAGTTGGCGGAGCGATGGTTGGGAAAGCGTGGGTGCCAACATGCAGGAGCTGAGGTGTAAAGGAGCGAGGGTGACATGGCACATGAAGAAGACATAGAGGCAGAGAGGGGTGATTGGTCAAGGGGGACATGAAAACATGTTAGAGTTTACATGAAGGGGAAGTGGAAGACACATATTGGGAGGTGAGAGGGGAGATGTGACAATGGGTAGGGGATAGGCGCACAAGTGATGTGAGTGGAGGACAGGTGGTGGCAGGAGAGAAGGTGGTATCGATAAGCGGTAAGGAGGTTAGCTCAGAGGGGGTGGGGAGGTGGTAAGAAGTAATGCGTGGGGGGGGATCCTAGTTGATGAGGATTTTACACGTCTATGGGTGGCCCTCATAAGAAAAACACCTGCTTGGGACCCCCCCCGGCCACCCCCCATTAAAGGAAGAAGATCGAGGGGGGATCCGATCTGGACTGTGGGTCGTATATATGAGTGCGCTAAACTTAGTCACTTAGATATGTCTATCTCTTATCACAACATGAAAAACCATCAAATAGGGGCCCCAAATTAGGATAAAACACATTTTGTAGGTTTTTACCCCCCTTTTTCGTGCATTTTTTCACCAAGGTGCCATTTCGTAAGGGAAAAACACCCTTTATAAAAAATATGTGCTAACACATCCTAAAGAGAAGTTTGAAAAAGGGAAGCTGAGGAGAGCCTCCTATTCCTTGGAGCTTGTTCATAGTGATATTATGGGTCCATTTCCACATCTGTCCATGAACAAAGCAAGGTATGTCCTTACATTCATTGATGATTACTCACACTATACTTGGGTTTATTTTCTCAGTAAAAAGTTTGAAGTTTTTTAGAATTTCAAAGACTTCAAAACTCTAGTAGACACACATACTAGGAATGAAATCAAGATCCTCCATACATACAATGGGGGGGGGGTGATTATATCAACAAACATGTTCAAAATCTTTGTTGTGAGGCTGGTATCTAGTTGCAACATACAATTACATTCACTCCACAATAGAATGGAGTTGTTGAAAGGAAGAACACATCTCTCAAGGAGATGACCAATTTCATGTTTCATGCGAGGTCTCTTCCTTCCAAGATTTGGGATGAGGCACTTAAATCTAATGCTTATATAAAAAAACATATCTCCTCATAGATTTGTTGAGGACATGACACCTTTTGAGGCTAAGATGTTCAAATATGCCCTGGTGTTCAGTCCATTCATTTCCATAAGACATGACTTAACCATCTCATTAACTTTTCTTTTGGCTCCGGTAGCCAGCTCTTGGTGTATAAATATGTTCAATATATTACACTCATTTATATGTCAATCCAGGATTCGTAATCAAAAGAGTTGTTACACTATATGTGTTGAGAGAAGGTAACCTACCTATGTTTATTGTATCTAGCTCAAGAAGGAAATAATTAATAACATAATACTTTGTTAGAATTTCCAAATGCTTCACACAACTTTAAACTTAGAAGAGAAAAATAATAACAAAACTTCTCAAGAAAACAGTTAATCAAAAGGTTCTTTCTTAGGTGACAAGTCTGTTCATTCCAGGCATATGAATTAGAGAGATGAACTTAAGATCTTGTTCCCTTTAGCAATCGAAAACAGTAATTAACAATCAACTTTAACTTCTCTGAAACATAAATCAATCCCAACTCTATTCTATTCAATCAAACCTTCTTTCGTACAGGAAGCAACCAACATGATTAATAGACTTGATTATGGAACATGAAGATAAGAGATAAATTCCTATGGCTCCTATACCACTGAGAACACCACACTTGAAAAATCAAAATAACACTCTCTTTTCTTAGCAATTCCACACATCAAATTCTTGTCAATTAAGTGTCAACCTGCACAAGTAGAAAATGAAACTATCTATTATGTCCAATATCTAATTACTCACACTGGTTCATAATCAAATGATTCTATGTTGAACTTTAAAATGTATTTGAAATCATTCAAAACACACAAGTGTTAAATACTCACACAATCACACAAAGCATGTACAAGGAGGTTTAACTTGGTTGGGGCGGTGGGGCCTTGCCGAAAAAACAAGGTACCTCTAAAAAGATAACAGACTAAAACGTTCTAATCATACTTAGGAAGGTCATGACACGAAATGCATGAGTGATGAAGTCTATCGTGATCTCAAAAACTGCTTTAGATACTTCGATCCAACCGACTTATTGGAATCTCCATCAGCGTACTCATTCAACAGGTGAATTATGGAAACAGGGGTTTGGTACTAGATACACACAGTCGTAACCATGAGTATTGAATTAGGTGCACAAGAAGTACCAGAATGGGCGCAAGACTTGGTACCAGAATAGTGCAGAGTGTGCTGGTACCAGATGCGATGTTGAGTTGTGCTAGTACCAGATGCCATGTTGTGCAGGTACTAGAATAGGTGGAGATTTTGGTACTAGAATAGAATTGGTACCAGATCACGCTGTAGTTGTAGTACCAGAATATGCTATAGTTGTAGTACCAAAATAGTGGGGTACCAGATCAAATCTGATTAAGAGTCAAATGATTAGGATCATACAAAATCAAACATTTAATCAAATTAACTCAAGAAAACTAAAAAAATCATACAAAATCAAACATTTAATCAAATTAACTCAAGAAAACTAAAAAAATAATGCCTTAATCATAAGTTACCTCTTTATGTATATGAACAAGGTCATCAGGTGTATTTATGGAGGAAGAAATCAAGTATATATTCATAGCATAGGTAAAATAGGCTCAGATAAAGGGTAATATAAGGAATTATAAGTGTCACAATGGATACTCAACATTTTCGCCATGCTAAAGTCATTGCATGTCCTCATGCAACAACATCAAAACTGATACTCAAAACGTTTTTCAAAATTGAACCATTCCCCATCATTTCTTTGGTTATAGGATGTTAAAACTGGAAGCTTCGCTCCTCAGTTCCTTCTTAATTACTATGGTGTATTGGATCAATCGTAATACTTTGTTGAGTTTAGCAGAGACCTATGCATTTTTTTCTTTTAATTATGCATTCTCTGTCTTAATGTGCATATCCAATACCCAATACTCTGCAACTTTGTGTTTCATCTTCCCAATCTTCACTATCAATCATTGTTTTCTTAGATATTTGTCCGGACTAGATGTGGTTGTTTTATCAATCACCTCCTCTTGGGATTCCTTTTCCTCTCTCATGTCTCTAAAGGTTTATGTCACCAACCCCTAGGTTTCACTAATCATAGATCCATAGCCACTTTCTTTCTCTGGAGAATTCAGGCTATCAATGGGCTCTCTTTGAAGAGAAGGCACATGTGGAATTGTTTCTTCTTGGCCATGCTTCTAGTGGTCCTTCGTATAGGAAGTGAGACTTCCTCATATTTTTTGATAGGGTTGGATTCTCCTCAAATAACTTCCTCTTCTTCATCTTAATAGTAGTTATAGGCCTGGACACTTGTTTCTCCTATGTCGATTTGATTTTTATCTTGAAGGACCAAAGTGTGGGTTCTGGTGTTTGCCTTTGCTAATCATTCCTTATTTCCACTCTGGAAGATTGAGTTGTAGGTTCTAAAATTTGTTTCTTTCGAGCCTTCCCTATTTTTAGTTTCCCCTTGTCTCCACTTGTCATATTAGGAGTTTCTTCTAACTCGCTAACTGATTCTTGAGGAGACACAATAACTACCTTGGAGGCCTTTTCCAACTCCTTAACTGATTCTTGAGGGAGCCCAATGGTTTCCTCAAGGACATCATGTGAAACTTCCTATTGATTTGTCTTCTTACTCTTTCATTTCTTATTCTGTGATAGTTGATCTTTAGGACTCGAGGCTAGAATAGGTAATTTATACTGGGCATGCTTCTCCCTCTTAGATGTGGTAGGCCCTTATGGGATTCGTTTTGTTGACACACTCTCCTTTTGACCCTTTTTCTTTCTCTGAATGTAGAGGTCATGGGTGTTTTCCAATTTGCTGGTTGGTTCTAGTGATAACACAATGGTTTCTTCAGGAGCACTATCTAATCATTCCCCTAGCTCAGATTCCTTCTTCTTCTGTCTTTTGGATTTTGGAATCGAGGCTGGAATTATTTTTTGAGATTGGCAGACTTTCTCCTTTTTGGATGTAGTAGGCTCCCCTAAAACAAACTTTTCTTTCTCCAACCCCTCAATAGGCTGGGATGAGATGGGTATAATAGTGGCTTCTTTACCCTCTGATTCCTTCCCTCTGTCTTTCTTTGCCTTTCTGTTGGACCCCTCACTGTGTATTTCTCCTTCCTACCCCTCTACATATTTGGACATTCCTTCCTGAGAAAAAATTTGTTGGAGTAGTTTCTTCCAACTACTACCTTGTGTCCTCAAGGCATGGGCAACCAAATGCTTTATTAGGCCATGGTGATGGAGGCTAGTTTCAGGTTTCTTGGAAGTTGATTTCACTCCTCTCACCATTTTATTTAAACACATCCATAGGAAGTGGGGAAAATTAATTTTTGGCCCTCCTTCAAAATGTGATAAAAGTTTCAAATGGTAAATGAAGGTTACTGAATACCTCCCTTCGCAGGTGATAAATATCTGAAAACTCATGAGAATCATACAATATTCCTCTTTGATGTAGTTTCAAGGAATTCCCTTAGTCCAATTGAGGTCTTGATGTTATGGCCTAGGAAACTTTTGACAAATCTTCCTGTCAATGATCACCCTCTTGAAGTATTTTTCTCTAGACGAAGGGAGGCCTGTAGCTTCTGCTATGGTGGCATTTTTCTCTAGACGAAGGGAGGCCTGTAGCTTCTGCTATGGTGGCCTCCAAAATCTTTAAATTCATTTCTCTAAACTAAAAACTTTCTCCATCATATGTTTGTGCAAAATCCAGAGAGACTCCTTCATGATAGCCTTTAAAATTCTCCAAAAATGGGACCCAACTGACCTATTTATATTTTTGCCTACAAGCTTGATATTCTATTGTTTCCCTATATAATTGAAATATGAGCTCATGCATGTCGACACCATGCTAGCTTAAAAAAATTTCTTAAGATGTATGAGGCATAGACAAAGGATCAAGGGTTGAGTACCATATTAGCACAGACCGTGATGGAGTACCAGATCAACACAAACCATGATGGAGTACTGGATGAGGATAAGTATGCAAAGGATATGAAGGCATGTGATCATAGTGTGAATGCAGAAAGTGTGACGGTAAAAATGGTAAATAATGCTCATTTGGATGGAAAATCCATCCACAGGAGCATTTATAACTTGAGATTTGGTTTACAACGATCAGATCGAGGGTAATGATGACAAGGTAAGACAGGTCGAATCCATGAATAACTTATAGACTCGTATGAGATTTATCATCAGACCATTTTCACGGGAGTGTTATATAATGATGACAAGAGATGTGGTCATTATGACCGAAACACACGAGTATGAAATTGACTGATGTCATCGAAATCATGGTTTGACATGCATAAATATGTGGCTCGAGTCATTCATATGGAATGATAGTGAATCATGGGATTATGAGGTTTCTCTACCAGATAAATGGAAGGCATGAATTTGATCATGTAAGAGATACAATGACCTCGTACTCTCAACATTTCAGGATATAGGGACGTTTTCTTCATACAGAAATGTAGACGAGGATTTACAGGAGTTCATGGTAGGGAGTGTGTCATGATTCGAGAGTAACCATATGTTTAATGCATAATCAGTCTAATTTATTTAATAAAACAAAAAATGTTGAATTTATATGTCCTAGTACTTGAAATACTTAAATCGAGCAGAAAAACTTGAATATATGATTAGATATACCAACACCTTATTACCAGTATCAAATCACCTGAGTATTAGATCACCTGATTTCTAGATGAATGAAAAGTTGTGGTCAGTACCGAATGGACGCAGGGTTCTTCTCTTAGTACTGAATGAACGCAAAAATGTTGTCCAGTACCAGATGTGGTCTAGTACCAGATGAGCACAGACTTTCTCCTTTGGCACCAGATGAATGCAGAGATGTGGTATAGTATTGAATGAACGCAGAGATGACCATTGGTATCAGATGAACATAGAGGATATCATCAGTACCGGATGGACACATATATGACTCTTGGTACTGGATGAACACAAAGATGACCCTTGGTACCATATGAACACAGATATGACCATTGATACTGGATGAACACAGAGGTGAACATTGTATTCTAGTACTCAAAGAGATTTTGACATAGTACCTGGTGGCAGTGCTTTGTAGAATAAAACTTTTGTAGGTTGCACCTTGTAGAAATAGTTGGTTTTTTCTAGTGTTCTGAAAGAGGACCTATGATTTGATTCAACTAAAAACCATGTAGATGGAACAAATACCAACACTAGATGCAGGAAATCTAAGTTTGCATCAGAATAATGCAAAATAATTTTGTGACTGGGATCCAAGCTCTGTGACAAGAGGGTATTTTGTAATTGGATGACTATATGTTGAGATTTAGAACCCTCCTCTTTTGGAACCAATCTGATCACTGCTCCTGTTGGCACTTCCTTTTTATTACATAAATAATAATCCTAACTACTACTTTTCTATGGATTTTTATCGAGATTAGATTAGTTAATGCTCACCGGTGTTTTCAATTTTAAAGAGTCTAAATAACTTAAAGAAAACTCTATACACCATCCCGTGGATTTTTCTCGATCCTGGGCTAGTTCCTGCTCGCTGGTGTTTTCAATTTTAAAGAGTTTGAAAAACTTAAAGAAAACTCTATATGCTATTGTGTGGATTTTTCTCGAGCCCGGGCCAATTCCTTCTCACTGGCATTTTCAATTTTAAAGAGTCTAAAAAAATTAAAGAAGACTCCATCTAGTAAATGTCCTCCTTATTCATTTATCTACGTGAGAACACAACCAACTTTTTATTTTTGTTAGTTATATCAAAAAAAGAAAAGTTCTATCTAATGACACACCTATTTACATAGCCAAATTAATTCATGCAATTGATCTTACTGTGGTGGGTCAACAATAGGAGAAACCCTCTTACTTACAGTTGCATTTCAGAATTCTGAAGAACATTTTTGACAAAATCCTCTTTGGATAGAGGCTTATGATAAACCTTCAATTGATGCCCATTTATGATAAAGGGATTTTGATTCTCATCAATGGTCTTTATCCTTACTGAACCATTTTCATAAATTTTATCAACCTCATAGGGTCCCAACCATCTAGTAGACAGTTTACCTTTAAACTTTTTGAACCTACTATCATACATGAGGGCCCAATCACTTGACTGAAAAGACTTCTTTTTTATGTAATTGTCATTCCATTTAGTCCCTTTCTCTTGTATAAGGGTGTTCTTTTGTACAACATCTTGTCTTATCTCATCAAGCTCATTTAATTGTAATAGCCTCTATTTTTTAGCTTCATCTATATCCATCCCTAATTGCATGGAAGTCCTGAAGATTTTTACTTGAAATTCTATGGGAAGTAGTACCTACTTCTAATACACCAACTCATAAGGTGTATGGCCTATTGTATTTCTCCAAGCTGTCCTATAGGCCCATAAGGCCTCAGGTAACATATCAACCCAGTCTTTGTGATGCAGCTGAATAGTCTTGGTGAGGATAGCCTCTATCACCTTGTTGGTTGATTCCACCTGCCCATTTGCTTGAGGGTGATAAGGGGAAGCTTTTATGTGTTTGGTTATTTACTGTTTAGTAAGAGCCTTGACCAAATTTGAGGTGAATTAGGTTCCTTGGTCAATGACTATTTCTCGAGGTACACTGACATGAGTAAATATTTCTTCAAAGAGAAAGTCTACAACAGATTGTTCATTATCCGAATATAAATCTTTAGCTTCCACCCATTTAGTTACATAATCTGTGCAGACCAAGATGTACTTCTTCCTTCAAGACATAGGGTTGATAGGCCCTACAAAATCCAAAGCCCATCTTTCAAAGGGTTTAATTACTACCAGATCTTGGAGTGGCATCTCATCGACTGCAGTACGTTTTCCCATTCTTTGGAAATCATCACAGTTGGCCAAATACTTATTTGCATATTTAAAAATAGTTAGCCAATAGTAGTCTGACTATAGAATCTTGTATGATGTCCCTTTGTCAGCAAAATGGCCTCCACATGGGCCATCACGACAGGATCTGAAAATATCCTGCATCTCATCCTACTGAACACACCTTCTGATCACCAAGTCAGGCCCAGTTCAGTATAAGTAATCATCATGCCACATGTAATCGGCACTTAGTTGGACAGTTATTTGTTTCTCTTGGGAGGACAGATTCTAAGGTAGCTTTCCTGTTACAAGATAGTTGGATACATCTGCATACCAAGGAGTATAAGTGGAAATAGAAAATATATTCTCATCCAGAAAATCATCATCTACCAGAGTATTATCACCTGCATGAATGAGTCTAGACAAGAAATCAACAACTAAATTATATTTTCCAGGCCTATCAATGATGGTGATCTTGAATTCTTGTAGTAATAACAACCATATAGTCACTCTATCATTTGTAACATGTTTTTTCATTAAAATTCTAATAACTAAATGATCGGTATGTTCAAAGAATTCACACCCTGCTATATAGTGTATAAATTTGTTAATGGCATGTACTACTGGAAAAAGTTCTTTTTCCATGACAGTGTAATTTACTTTAGTAGGTAAAAGATTCTTGTTGACAAAGTATATAGCATTAGGAATCTAGCCTTCCCTTTGTCCTAAGACAACCCCCAAAGTGGTATCTGAGGCATCTGTGCAAATATGAAAAGGAAGAGACCAGTTTGGTCCTTTCAAAACAAGGGCACTTGAAAGCTTTGTTTTCAATATTTCAAAGGATATTTGACATTGTTCATTCCAACAAAATTCAACATCTTTTGTTAATAGTTTGAATAGTGGGGCAACTAGATTTGTAAAATTTTGAATGAACATCCTATAGTAACCAGAATGCCCTAAAAAACTTCTAAGTTCTTTCTGTGAGCTAGGGATTTTAATTTGGGAAATGAAGTCAATCTTAGCAGGGTCTACTCTTATTCTTGTACCAAATATGTGGTGAACTAGAACAATTCCTTCAATGAGCATCATTCTAGACTTTTCATGACTGAGTGAAAGGTTGGTTTCTTTACACCTAACTAGTACTTTCTCCAAATTGTCCAATGCCTGTTGGAAATCATCCCTGTACACTGTGAAGTCATCCATGTAGAATTCTACACAGTCATGGGTCAAATCAGAGAAAATGGCCAAGACAACCCTTTTAAAGGTAGCAGGGGCATTACACAAACCAAAAGGAAGAACCCTATAGGCATAGGTTCCCCAAGGGCAGGTAAATGTGGTTTTATCCTAGTCTTCTGGTGAAATTTGGATTTGATTGTAACCACTAAAACCATCCAAGAAATAAAAATACCTCTTCCCAGACAAAGTGTCCAAGACCTG